>SJYX01008153.1:86506-145720 GCA_006410675.1 Oreotragus oreotragus | reverse complement strand
GAGGATGGCGGAGTGGGAGCCGCAGAAGCGTTTGGGATCTCTCACACGCAGCGCTTCAGCTCCACAGCTGCCGCCGCCGCAGCCCAACCTGCTGAGTGCGCGAGCCTGTGGCGCGGCGCGGGGCGAGCCCGGGCGCGAGCCTGCCGCCCCGCCAGCCCCGGCGTGCGTGCGTGCGCGTGCGCGCCACAGACTGCGCCTTCCTGGTTCTGCCTGCTTTCCCGGCTCCGCCCGCTCAGCGGAGATCAGGGGTGGTTAGGTTTCCGCCGGCTTGGGGAGATGCAGGGAGGTGGTGGGGCGGAGGCTGGAGGAACTGTTTGAGGTGGAATAGGGAGCACTTACGTCAGTTACTGGATGAACCAATCGAAAGAGGTCAAGGGCAGGCAGAGATGGGAGTGAGGTGGCGGCGCCAGAGCACGCGCGCTACCCTCGCGTGGTGGAAAGCGGCTGAGCGTGGCGGCCATGCGAAGTGTGGCCAGTCGCAGCCTGAGGGGACGGGAGGGAATTGGGGCGGAGGCGGGGCCGGAAAGGAAAGGGAATTGACCCAGACAAGTGCAGGTGAAGTCGGAAGGCCTTAGGTGTGCAGATGGTTCCTCTTTCCTGAGTCCTCAACCTTGCTTCTCATTCCTCACATCCGCCTTTCACCCACTTTCTCCATTTCTTTCTTATAATTCCTCACATGATACCCTTCTTGGTACATTATCCGCTGTTGCTCCAAGGAGTTTCATAACTACCAGAAGCAGGGCTTTCGTATTTTTTGCAGATGAAGAAACAGAAGCTCATGGGAAGGAAATGACTTACAAAATCTACAGTCGTAAAGTGGAACCCAGGTTTTATCTTTTCCCCCATTGAACCTCCACAACTCCTTGTTGATAAGCCTATTCACTTTCTTTGCCTGACCTGTTATGGTCTTCTGTTACCAGTCTTTGTTGCTCAGATATGGACAGCTCTAAGTGACCCCACCTTCTACTGTGATAGAAAAGGATTTAGTTATCAGGTAAACCAAATCCCCCATTTCACAGCTGGTGTAACTGAGGCTCATGTAGGAAATAGGTTTGCAGAAAGGTCACACAGCAAATTGGAGGTAGAGCATGGCCCTGATGTGGGGAAGTAGATATTTTAAGGATCATCTGTTTCTTCTAAAGCAGGGTTTCTGAATCTGCTGTGGGTAGACCTCCCTTAAATTAGCCATCTACAGCTTGCCTATTTTTCTGTGAAGAGAATCCATAACTTTCAACCCAGTTCGTGACCCCCAAAGTGAAGATGACTCCCCAAAACTAATGTCACATTCAAGAGGAGCTCAAGAAGATGTGACAACTGAGAGTAATGTGGACACAACTAACATGATAACTAAACTGTTAAGGCTGAATGGGATCCTGGAGCAGAGAAAGGACATTAGGCAAAAACTAAGGAACTCTGAATATATATGGACTTTAGTTAATTACAGTGTAACAATATTCGTGTATCAATTGTAACAAACATATCATACTAATGCAGGGTAATAGAGGAAACTGGGGGTGAGGACAGGCTATGCCTATACTCTCTACTCAATTTTTCTGTAAATCTAAAACTTAAAAAAAAATAAAGTCTATTAATAAAAGATAAATAAATGTTAAGAATTATCAAATAAACAAATTGTCAAATTAGAGAATTTGGCATCAACCCCTACAATACTTCAGTCACAACTCACCATACTATAGGACAGCATATGAAAAAGTAATCCTTGCCCTTGAAAGAGACACTTTTGAAAACTGGTATCAAAAATACTTCCAAGTTAATAATAAAAAATAAGTTATTAAATTTGTGTATAGAGCCATACCATTCACAAAACACATTTATGTACATTTTCTCATTATTTGAGGGTTATTTACTTAGCTATAGAAATGACAGGATCAAACAATTGCCTTCTCAAACCCAGGGATGAATTGCTGAATGAACTAGGATAAATTGAGGGGAGGAAAAGAAATTCTTAAGTCTTCATCTATTCTGGCCTATCAAGACAACAGATATATCCTCAAATCTCCTCCATCAAAATTTACTTCTGTCTAGTTCCTGTCAACCAAGCAGCAGAAAGATTTTAGAACACACACCTAAAATGAAATGGTAAAAACCTCAGTTGTGACATGGACACAACTTTGATTTTTCTTTTTTAATATTTGATTTTAAAAGTAATTTGTCAGGTCTGCTAAGGCCCTCGGGGAAGGCAATGGCACCCCACCCCAGTACTCTTGCCTGGAAAATCCAATGGACGGAGTAGCCTGGTGGGCTGCAGTCCATGGGGTCGCTAACAGTCGGACACACTGAGCGACTTCAGTTTCACTTTTCTTTTTCATGCATTGGAGAAGGAAATGGCAACCCACTCCAGTATTCTTGACTGGAGAATCCCAGGGATGGGGGAGCCTGGTGGGCTGCCGTCTATGGGGTCACACAGAGTCGGACACGACTGAAGTGACTTAGCACCAGCAGCAGCAGCAGCTAAGACCCTCCCCACCAGTAACCCAGAACCTTAGTACACAAAAAGAGTACCTAATACCAAGTAGAAAAACTCTGCAAACAAAAATGAGTGGCGATTTTTTCTCTCTGATGTGTACCAGGTCTTCATTATGTTTCCTAAAATAACCTTTAAAGGAACATCTGAGGATTGGAACTATAATTATTTTGTGCTCCCTCCAGAACTTTATGAATCAATTCTTCCCTGCTGCTTTGATCTCTGTAATCACCTGGGTGGGTGTGACTATTCCTA
The DNA here is from genome assembly GCA_006410675.1 of Oreotragus oreotragus. Lineage (NCBI taxonomy): Eukaryota > Metazoa > Chordata > Mammalia > Artiodactyla > Bovidae > Oreotragus > Oreotragus oreotragus. The sequence goes on along the minus strand of SJYX01008153.1, from coordinate 142,980 downwards.
CTATTCTAAAGAGCAATATTACATAGGCATCTCTTACCTCAGATGTTTTTAATGTTTTAACTTGGCATTTTGCATTGACACATACACAGCCTCATTCTCTTCTGAAGCTAAATTCATATTTATCAAGTGCTCTGTGTAAGTAATATGTTTTATCTTTAGAGATCTTATGGTCTAAAAGTTGCATATTGTGTACTATGCAACTCCATTCATCAAATGGAGAAATTACTTGGGAGAAGAAGGAATTAAAGGGGCCTTTTTCAAGGGTGCTTTCCCCAAAGGGTGCTTTCCCCAACACTTTCACCTCTATGATTTCTCTTTATCTTGAACACCTTCATTCCTCTTCCCAATTCCTACTCATTCTTTAAAATCACCTTTTAAAAGTTCTAAAAAAATTCCTCAGTCTGCCCCCATTCCCACCAGGAGTAAATACCCTCCCTGTCCTCCCACTGCATCCTGTGTGCATGCCAAGTCGCTTCAGCTGGGTCTGACTCTTTGCCACCCTACACACTGTTGCCTGCCAGGCTCCACTGTTCATGGGGGTTCTCCAGGTTGAGAATAGTGGAGTGGGTTGCTTTCACCTCCAGCAGGGGATCTTCCCAACCCAGGGATCAACCCCTTGTTTCTTACATCTCCTGTATTGGCAGTGGGTTCTTTACCATTAGCACCACCTGGAAAGTCCTCTGTTGTATCCTATTCTTCCCCATCATTTAATTGGATTTGTTAATTGTCACTCTTCCCCACCTGACTACAAGCTTAATGAGGTAAAAGCTCATGTTTTGTATTCCCAACACTTGCAGCGAGCGTGCTTGCTCCACGGTAAGCATGTAACAAATTTTTGTGAAATAAATGAGAGATTATTTTTAGTTTTCTTCAAAAGGTGAATGAGATTTGGGCATATGGAGATAGAAGGGCCGGAGAAGGCAATGGCATCCCACTCCAATACTCTTGCCTGGCAAATCCCATGGATGGAGGAGCCTGGTGGGCTGCAGTCCATGGGGTCGCGAAGAGTCGGACGCAACTGAGCGACTTCACTTTCACGTTTCACTTTCATGCATTCGAGAAGGAAATGGCAACCCACTCCAGTGTTCTTGCCTGGAGAATCCCAGGGGCGGCGGAGCCTGGTGGGCTGCCGTCTATGGGGTCGCACAGAGTCGGACATGACTGAAGCGACTCAGCAGCAGCAGCAGCAGCAGCAGATAGAAGGGCAAGAGCATTTTGGAGAAAGAGAACATCACTTAAAATCATGTAATGTAAATGGATATTGCATTCCTTTAACGCACTTATGGCAAAGATGCCCAGATCAGAATTTCATAACTAAAACTTGGGGACAGTGGGAGAGGACAGTGTTGGCAGCTCCATTGGGAAAATACCAGAGCAGCATTCTTTCATTAGTTTAAAAAGGATTGCTAATTTAAAACCCGTGAGTGTGACCAGGAATCTAACACACAGAAATCGTAGTACAATTACAGCTTGTCTTTCTGCCCCCAGAGAAAAAACCTCCTGAGGGAGGACCGAGATTTCATCTTATTTCCTGTGACAGACACTATTTGTTGCCTATCCAAACCAACACACACACACTTCCACAATATATATTGGAAATGATGAATACTTTTCCAGCTTTCCTTCAGCTAAGCTATATGGGCACCTGACTTTGTCTGAGCCGATGGGATACGAAGGAAATGTGCCAGAGACTTCTAAGATAAATTTTCTTCCTTGATAAGAAGAGATAGATGAGGAAAAACTGCCATTTTTCTGCCACTGAGTATGGTTATATAAGGACCTGATATCTAGAGCAAACACATTATGTGAACATTAATATATAATCTTGAAGAAAAAGGTCAACTCACTGATGATGGCTGAGCAAAAAGCTAAAAGGCATCATCCTATCACTGAACTTCCTCTGGGTTTCTTTTTAGCAAAATAATAAATGTCTTTATATGTATTAATGTCTTCACAATATGTCTTTGTCACTGTTACTTGTGGCTGGAAGCATCTGATAGTCTCATCTTTAGATCCCCTAAAATACCTCATACAACTCCTTAAACACTGCTGCTGCTGCTGCTGCTAAGTCGCTTCAGTCATGTCCGACTCTGTGCGACCCCAGAGACGGCAGCCCACCAGGCTCCCCCATCCCTGGGATTCTCCAGGCAAGAACACTGGAGTGGGTTGCCATTTCCTTCTCCAATGCATGAAAATGAAAAGTGAAAGTGAAGTTGCTCAGTCGTTTCCGACTCTTAGCGACCCCATGGACTGCAGCCTACTAGGCTACTCCATCCATGGGATTTTCCAGGCAAGAGTACTGGAGTGGGGTGCCATTGCCCTCTCCACACTAGGAACTCAATACTTTGTGCATGTGTATGTATATATAATACAGTAACAGTTACCAGACTGGAATGTCTTTTTCTGCTTACTACTCCCTAAAAAGAATTCATTACTCTTAGAGAGGCAGGAAATCAATAAAAGGAGAAAAACTACCCAGGTAAAAGAACCGAACTCATATTGCTCATATTTGAAACAAATAATAACTCTGGCAGGAATTCAAATTCCATCAAATGTGAAGCCCTTCTAACCTATTCTGAAAGTTATTAAAATCATTGCTACTAAAAATAATAGTGGATCAATATTACAAAGCATAAAAAATGACAAATGTCCAATAATTCAAGGTGACCAATTAAATGACCACAATTAACACAAGATATATTTAAGCAAGTCCTATTTCAAAAGGAGTACAATTAAAAAAAAAAAAAAGAAGTGGGAGGCCTCATATCAAAACCTGTTTTCCAAACACCTTATTTGCTGTGGAAGTAGTATAAAGGTTATTCAGTCAAGGTGGAGGAGAAGGCAGTTAGAACCTCAATGGAATGGTTCTTCCTATGATTATGGCCAATTCATAAGCTGAGTCAGAAGATATTTTTGCTACAGAGTGATCTACACAATCTATTTTTGATAGTTCCATTTCGTTCTGTTCATGTGAATCATGCACCCTGTTATGAATACTGCAGTTTTTCAGAGCCTTAGATATGAGATGTTACTTCTAGGCTTTGAAATGCAGTGGAGGAAGAGGTTGCTTCTTTTAAAACTAGTCCAGAATGTGTAATACCTGACACATTGCTGGAGCTCTCAACTCCCCACACTCTATCCCCCACAAATAATAGTCTCCTCTAAGATGTGCAGGAGAATGAATCATCCCACCTGCTACTAAGAGATTATCACTCTCACAGAAGAAGAGAACAACTGCTTCTATTGCTGTTTATGTAAAGAACAGAATATCTTCGGACAGAAAAATGAGACCAATACTGTTTGCACTTAAATGCCAACAGACTATACAGCCAAATTGTAACTTGCCTAAAATGCCAAGAGAAACCATCTTTTTGTGGACATTTTTCTGGATTTTTGAATTTTATACAAAAATCAAAAGATATCAAAATCATTATTTCGCAGCTGAAAGTATCCAGTGAGATGGTAAGCTACAATATCATTTGGAAAAACTGAACAAACTTCCAATTTTAGCATAGTAGATTAAAGTTGTTTCTGCTTTCTTCCTTCTCTGAAACTGTTCCAAAACAAGAATGAAAAAAATAAAATGCAAACTCTGGCTTTAACATCTCTAACCCAGTTCCATAAGATTTTAAGTTAGGAGACAAAGAACAATGGTAGCTGACTAAACAGAGAATAGAAAGTGCTTACTGAAGGGGAAAGTAACAAGCAAGTCAATCAGCCAAGCAGAACACTTGAAAGGCTCGGGAATGTGAAGTTCCAGGTACCACAGAAGTTAGGGAGGAAAAAGGGACACAAAACAAGGGGACTGTATCAAAGATCATATAAACAGTAGTTAAAGACCTATCCCTAAAAATGGAGGAAATGAACATAAGAGGCTCTAGGCATATACACATCAGGCATAGTAGAGTACTAGAGTGAGGTGCTGTCAGAAGATATGGGACTTGATAGCCAATGGTCTCTCTCCAAGCAACTTTCATAACACGGGCAGCAACTTATAAGTCTGAAAAAGAGATGGGAAGATCCTTCTTTATATAAGCTGAAACATCTCAGAGAAAAGACCAGTAAATTCTGAATATAGAGGTAAATTCAGCCAGTTCACCATCAAATCATCCTATATCGAACCCTTCTAATCAGTAAATGCAACCCCCTCACCCTGAGTTTCCGATTATCTTGATGCTTCTCTTAAATCTGAACAAGCTGTAAAGGTTTGCTATATATTTGATAAAGTCTCAAATATTAAATAGAGAATATAAATAAACCAGGAAAAAAAATGTATGATAAAAGCTATTGCATTTTTGAAGGAAGAGCAAGATCCTATTTTTAAAAAAGGGACACTTTCAAAACAGGCTTTCTTGGAAATTAAAATTATGATAGCCAAAGTTTAAAAATAAAATATTTGGAAAATAACATTAAGGAAATGTTCCAGAAAGCATAGCAAAAAGCTAAGAAATGGACACTAGATAGTTTGAGGAGTATCTAGGATTAATCCAGAAGACTCAGCATACAAATAATAGAAATTCTATAGAGAGAGAATAAAGAAAACTTTAATGCAGAGATTATTATAAAATAAATCATATAAAATAAGTTCTCACATCTGGGAAACATGAGTTTCCAAATTGGAAGTGTATGTCAGACATCCAGCAAAAATAAAAGAAGAATATTTCAGGTTACATCATTATGAAATTCCATAGCAAAGAAAAGAGGATCTTAAAAGTTTCCAAAAATTAAAACAACACATGTTGAAAAGATTAAAAACCAGAATGGCATCAATACTCTCAATAATAACGATGGAAATTGTTGAAGTGAGGGGGAGTGTAGGGTGGATGAAGGAACTTCTAAGTGAAAAGATTTTCAACCTAGAATTCTATTCCCAAGCAAACTATCATTTAAATTTGCAGGTAGAGTAAAATACTTCGAGATATACAAGGTCTCAAACACTCATTCTTTTCAAAAAAGCCATTGAAGAAGCTAAATAACAAGTTAAAGAAAAGGAAGTTATAGATGATATAGTAGATCTACACACAAAAGAAGTAAAGGGTATTCCTAGGAAAAGCCAAAAAAAAAAAAAAAATCTAGAGAGTAATCAACCCAGACAGAAAAGAGTGAAGTTAATTTTATTTTTATTTTTTGGCTGCACCACACAGCCTGTGAGATTGGTTTCCCTACTAGGGATCGAACTTGCATCCCCTGCATTGGAAGTGCAGAGTCTTGACCACTGGTCTGCTACAGAAGTCCTGAGAATAAGAAAGTTAAATTTGACCATATGGAAAATGGAGTTGAAGGAAAACTTATCAACAAGTGCAAAAAAAAAAAAACAACTAGACAAATGAAAAGAGAATTATAGCACCATTAGACTTTTTAAAACTATACATATACACATTTTGATTAAATGTAATTGAATTCTATCAATGGTGTTGGAAAAACTGGACAGTCACATGCAAAAAAATGAATCTAGACTACTATCTCACACCGTATACAAAAATCAACTCAAAACAAATTAAAGATTCGAATGTAAGACACGAAACAATAAAACTCCTAAAAGAAAACATAGGCAGTACTTTCTTTGGCATTTGTCTTAGTAATATCTTTCTAGGTATGTCTACTCAGGCAAGGGAAACAAAACCAAACATAAACAAATGGGACAACATCGAACTAAAAAGCTTCCAAACAGCAAAAAAAACTATCAACAACAACAAAAAAACAACCTATTAAGTGCAAATGGAACATTCAATAAGGGGTTTATATCCAAAATAATAAAGAACTCATACAACTCAACAACAAAAAGCAAACAACTCAATTGAAAAATGGGTGGAGGATTTGAATAGACATTTTTCCAAAGACCTACAGATGGCCAACCGGCACAGAAAAAGATGCTCAACAGCACTGAATATTAGGGAAATGCAAATGAAAACTATAATGAGATACCACCTCACAACTGTTGTTTGTTGCTGTTTTAGTTTCTAAGTCATGTCTGACTCTTTTGCAGCCCCATGGGTTGCCATACTCCTCTGTCCATGGGATTTCCCAGGCAAGAACACTGGAGTTGTCATGTCCTTCTCCAGGGGATCGAACCTGCATCTCCTGCATTGGCAGGCAGATCCTTCATCACTGAGCCACCAGGGAAGCCCCTCATAACTGTTAAAATGGCTATTATTAAAAAGGCAAGATATAGCACCTGCTGGTAAGGATAAGGAAAAATGGAAACGCTTGTGCTGCACAATTGTTAGTAACTTGGTGCAACTACTATGGAAAACAGTATGGAGAGTCCTCAAAAAAGTAAGAATAGAACTAACGTGATCCAACCATCCCAATCCTGGGTATTTATCCAAATAAGAAGCAGTTAACATGAAGATACTAATTCAAAAAGATATATGCACACCTATATTCACTGTATCATTATCTATAATAGCCAAGATATGGAAACAAACTAAGTGCCCATCAATGGATGAATGGATAAAGAATCTGTGATATATATATATGTAAAATCAAATACTATTCAGCCATAAAAAGATGAAATCTTGCCATTTGTGACAACATGGATGGACCCTGAGGGTAATATTCTAAGGGAAATAACTCAGATGAAGAAAGACAAAAACTGTATGATTACACTCATTTGTAGAATATAAAAAAACAAGACCAGATAAATGAGCAAACTAAATCGGACAAAAATAAAGCCATAGATACAGAAAATAGGGTAGTGGTTACCAAGAAGGAAGTGGCAGAGGGGAGAGAGAAACGGATAAAGGGAATCACCTTCTATGGTGACCGAAGAAGTGATGTAAGGTATATAGAAATAGAATGTTTTACACGTGAAATTTATATAATGTTATAAACCGATGCTCCCACAATAAAAAAATAAATCAAAATTTTAAAATGTAAGTGAGTCTTTTAAAGTACTGAGATGGTTTATACCAGGCCACACTGATCTTTTCTACTCCACATCCATTTTCAGTCTTAAAATTTGTGCCAGTCCTTCATTAAGTATTAACCATATGTTACCATCTATTGTTATTAAATTTCTTTCAGAAAACTAAATATTTGAGTGTCTATTAAGCGCCCTAATTTAGTTGTTGTTCTTTACAATAATGCTATGAGGTAGATATTATTATCTTCATTTAAAGATGAGGGAATAAGAGAATCAGTCATAGAGCTAACAAGAGTTGGGAATTACTTAAATCAGAATATTTACTGTCATCCTTGACCTTTTCTTCTTCCTTATCACTCATATTTAATTAGTCACCAAACCCTGTGATAGCTATCTCTTCAACATCCCTCTGTTACAATTAGTTCCATCCTCACCATTACCATTATTCAGTTCAGTTCGGTCGCTCAGTTGTGTCTGGCTCTTTGCAACCCCACGGGCTGCAGCACGCCAAGCCTCCCTGTGCATCACCAACTCCCGGAGCTTACTCAAACTTATGTCCATCGAGTTGGTGATGCCATCCAACCATCTCATCCTCTGTCATCCCCTTCTCCCGCCTTCAATCTTTCCCAGCATCAGGGTCTTTTCAAATGAGTCGATTCTTCGCATCAGGTGGCCAGAGTATTGGAGTTTCAGCTTCAGCATCAGTCCTTCCAATGAATATTCAGTACTGATTTCCTTTAGGATGGACTGGTTGGATTTCCTTGCAGTCCAAGGCACTCTCAAGAATCTTCTCCAACACCACAGTTCAAAAGCATCAATTCTTCAGTGCTCAGCTTTCTTTATAGTCCAAGTCTCACATCCGTACATGACTACTGGAAAAACCATAGCTTTGACTAGATGGACCTTTGTTAGCAAACTAATGTCTCTGCTTTTTTAATATGCTGTCTATGTTGGTCATAGCTTTTCTTCCAAGGAGCAAGTGTCTTTTAATTTCATGGCTGCAGTCACCATCTGCAGTGAGTTTGGAGCCTCCTAAAATAAAATCTCTCACTGTTTCCACTGTTTCCCCATCTATTTACCATGATGGGACCAGATGCCATGTTACCACTATTAAGATAATATGAATGAATCTAGGCCTTTATCATTATACTCCTACCACAGGCCCATTTCAGCATGGTACTACAGTCCAAAGAAACAAAAAATATCACTCTCTCACTCCACTGTGTTCTCAAATAGAAAGTCTCATTACACCTACAATCAAAATCAGTCTAAGGAATCTCAAAAATAAAGATCCAGCCCCAAGCTGAAATGAGTGACTCAAGGGTCTCTAAAGGTATGGCCTAGAAAATCCATTTTTAACAGCTTTATTAAATGGATTTTTATGCACCTTAAGTTTGAGAATCAATATGCTATTCCATACTTTCTTTGTGTCCTAGTTTTCCAATTAGATCATAAATTATTCAAGGTAGGGCTTTACCTTGTGTCTATAATGTACTTATAGGGTCTTACAGTGTTTGGTGTTCAGAAATATAGGTATTTTGGTGCATCAGCGTAACGTCATGAGTCATTGTGTTTCTGACAAGGGTGAAATCTCAGTTGCATTTTGGCATACTGGCAGAATTTGAATAGATGAAAAGGGAGGAGAAAAAAGTAAAAGTATTGAAATTTGTATAAATAATATTGTAATAACTGCAAAGAACTGGTGTCAATATTTATTTTTAAGTCTCATATAATTACCATTAGAATTCTCCCCTTAGGTTAGAAAATTCCAGCACTGAGTAGTAGAATCAGGCTAAAAATCCTCATTATTTTCATCAGTAAAAGCAAGAAATTTCCATATCACTGATCCTAAAATACATCTTCCTAGTTTCACTTGACGGAGAAGGCAATGGCACCCCACTCCAGCACTCTTGCCTGGAGAATCCCGTGGACGGAAGAGCCTGGTGGGCTGCAGTCCATGGGGTCACTAAGAATTGGACACGACTGAGCGACTTCACTTTCACTTTTCACTTTCATGCATTGGAGAAGGAAATGGCAACCCACTCCAGTGTTATTGCCTGGAGAATTCCAGGGATGGGGGAGCCTGGTGGGCTGCCGTCTATGGGGTCAGAATCGGACACAACTGAAGCGACTTAGCAGCAGCAGCAGCAGCTTCATTTGACACGCAAATTATTGTTTTTGTTGTCTAGATCTGAGACTATCAAGGTTAATATGCAAACAGTCTTTTCAAAGGAGGTTTGCAAGAACATCTGCATTACAGCTTGAGTCCAACACAGACAACAGAGTCCACGTGTGCTCTTTGTCCATAGTCCACGCAGTCTAAGGAGGAAAAGAAAAGACATAGCTTATTTACTATGTTATCCTTTTACTGAAATTATCAGTTAGGAATCTTTCAGCTGGAAGAAATAGAAAACTCAACTCGAAATAGTTTAAACAGTTTAAACAGTGGGGCAATTCACATAAAGAAGTCCCAAGATAGGGCAGCTTCAGACTTGGTTAATTTCTATCCAACAATGTCTGTAAAGACTACTTTCTTCTGACTTTCTGTTTTGCTTTCCTCAATATATTGACTTTGCCCCTAGATACTAGCTTATCAAATAATCACAACATGGCTGTGGTAGTTCTAGATAGTATAAAGTCCCAAGAAAGAAGATACTTCTGTGTATCTTCTTTTTTTTTTGGCTCCATGTGTGATTTGTGGGATTTTAGTTTCCCAACGAAGAATTGAACTTGGGCTCTTGGCAGTGAGAGTATGGAGTCCTAACCACTGGTTCGCCAGGGAATTCCCCAATGTATCTCTTTCTAAGTGAGAAACTTTCCCCAGAATCTCCCCAGCAGACACCTCATTACATCTCACTGGCCAGAATTTCTTTATGTACCCATCCTAAATCTGTCCCCACCAAGAGAAATATGATTACTCTGATAAATACATGTGTATGGCTGTGTGGAGGGAGATGGGTTATCATAATAAAATTACAATTTTCCAATAAGGAAGAAAAGATGGAAAATGACATTTGGCAGTCCATCACCAATGTGCACTACATTAACACACCATTTCAGTTTCAAGGATGTTCTGCCCTGACATATTCATTTATTCATTCTACAAATACTTTTACCTACTTTCTACCAAGCACTGTGCTTTCCTACTGGAAAGACAAAGCAGAAATAGATTTGGTCCCTGCTCTTGAATTTATATCAATCAACTGGTGAGACACATATGTAAAAGTGTTAACTAGAATGAAGTAATAGAGTTGCTGTTGCTACTGCTGCTAAGTCGCTTCAGTCGTCTCCGACTCTGTGCGACCCCACAGATGGCAGCCCACCAGACTCTCCAGTCTCTGGGATTCTCCAGGCAAGAACACTGGAGTGGGTTGCCATTTCCTTCTCCAGTGCGTGAAAGTGTAAAGTGAAGTGAAGTCGCTTAGTCGTGTCCGAATCTTAGCAACCCCATGGACTGCAGCCCACCAGGCTTCTCCATCCATGGGATTTTCCAGGCAAGAGTACTGGAGTGGGGTGAGTTGCAGGTACATTAAAATTCTATCTAAAATGCACAATCAGCTAAGAAGAGTATATTATGGTCTTACATATAGTCTTAGAGACTTCAGAGATCATACATATATTCCATATTTCATCCACCACTTTGAAACTTAACACAGTATGGGTGAATCTTAATTTCCTTTCCCAAGAGGAACAGTATTTATCTGCTAATTTGGTGAGTTTTCTGTTGCATTTTATTACAGACAGAGAAGAGCCACTGTTGATGATAAGCAATTTTACTACTATACTCTACCAGACTGGAGCTCATGGCACAAGTCTGAGCTGGAAATAGAAATTTTGAAGTCATAAGTTTACAGATGGCAGTTGTGGCCATAAAGATGAATATAATCATTGAAGTAAAGAGTAATCTGAAAGGTGAGGACAGAACTGGATGGAATAGCAATATTTGAAGTCAGGCAGAGAAAATAATCTGTGAAGAACTAGCAAAAAGTTCAGAGGGAAACCAGGACAAAGTGATGGCCAAAAAGAAGGGAAGAAAAAGTTTCAAAAGGAAAGGTGTGGTCAGTAGGGCTAAATGTATTCAGAGCAGTTAAGTAACTTGTGGGCTGAAAATCAGTCATTGAATCTGTTCTCAAAAGGTAAGTAACTGCAAATGGGCACAAGGCTCTTTTCTAAGCACTAGAAATGTTCTAAAATTTTATTGTGATAATTGTACAATGCTGTAAATTTACTAAAAATCACTGGATTATAATTAAGTCACTTGAAATGAATGATTTTTATCATAGGGCCTGGTAAATCCCATGGATAGAGGAGCCTGGAAGGCTGCAGTCCATGGGGTCGCTGAGGGTCGGACACGACTGAGCGACTTCACTTTCACTTTTCACTTTCATGCATTGGAGAAGGAAATGGCAACCCACTCCAGTGTTCTTGCCTGGAGAATCCCAGGGACGGGGGAGCCTGATGGGTTGCCATCTATGGAGTCGCACAGAGTCGGACACAACTGAAGCGACTTAGCAGCAGCAGCAGCAGCAAATTATATTTCAATAAAGTTTTCTTTTCTTTAAAGGGTCACTGGCTTGAGTTAGAAGTTTCAGTGGAGAGAAGAGGACAAAAGCCATATTTGGGTTTAGGAGGAAATGGGAGATTAAGAAATGGAGGCAACAACAACAAAAAGAATAAAGAGAAGAAGAAATGAAGGCAAATAGAGGCTCTTTCTTCCAAGGAATTTGGTTCAGAAGAGAAGGAAAGGTACAAAAAGGTAGCAAATAAAGAGGTGAGACATACAAGGTCAAGGAAGGGAGGAAGATAGTGAGTTTAGTTTTAGACATATTGCATTTGAAGTAAGAACTCCAAATAGCTAGATAATTATTAGTTTTTGTTTAGAATAGGAAATGTAGTCCATTCTAAAGGAGATCAGTCTTGGGTGTTCATTGGAAGGACTGATGCTAAGGCTGAAACTTCAATACTTTGGCCACCTCATGCGAAGAGTTGACTCATTGGAAAAGACTGATGCTGGGAGGGATTAGGGGCAGGAGGAGAAGGGGACAACAGAGGATGAGATGGCTGGATGGCATCGCTGGCTTGATGGACATGAGTCTGAGTAAACTCTGGGAGTTGGTGATGGACAGGGAGGCCTGGCGTGCTGCAATTTATGGGATTGCAAAGAGTCGGACATGACTCAGCTACTGAACTGAACTAAAGAATTGTAGTACAAGGTACCACAATAGGTGGACATAGGATTGAAGCTGGAAAGGGAGCAACCACATAAAATTCCCCTCTCTGATCTCCAGGCAAACTCCCTTTCCAATAATTACTGAGCTCAGAGAATATTTAGTTTCTATCAGTTTCTATCACTATCAGTTTCTAGGCATATAAATATCAACTGATTCTTTAGTATACTATATAGTAAAGAAAATCTCTCCAACCTCCCCATTCCAGTTCTTCACTATCAGGAAGTTTTTACTTGTATTGAACTCAGCTCTCTCTTTTCAAAATTAAGCGCTTTCAAACTTTTCATTTAAGAAAAACGTTTCTTTTAAGAAGAACGTTTCATTTAAGAAACAATGTGTGCTGTTGTGTTTTCTGTTGTTAGTGTTTAAAAGACTGCCAAATAGCCTACAAAAATATTGGATCACATCTCTCTCTAGCCTTGATTTCTCCATCAGGATTAAATTAAATAATATCTGTAAAGCATTTAATATACCAGCACAGAAAAAGAACTCAATAAATAGTTACCATTTGTAGGGAAAGGTAAAAAAGTGTTTATGTAGAGATGTTGCTCTCTTCCCCATAGGATAGCATCCCTTTTGTATTGATAGAAAAGTTAACATTAGTACAAGCTAATAACACATTTTACTTATAAACTCATCAATTGGACAGTGAAATTATTCATATTACAAAACAATCCATCCATTGCAAAGGGGTCACAGACTTCCTTTTAGTACCATCTTCTTAAGTGTTTTTTTGTTTTTATTTATTTATTTTTTTCCACACGGAGTGTGGGATCTTAGTTCCCCAATAAGGGATTGAACCCATGCCCTTGCAGTGGAAGCATGGAGTCTTAACCACTGGACTGCCAGAGAAGTCCCTTTAAGTGTTTGTTTAGAGATCATTAAATTCCATTAAGTTCTTAACAGAAGGCAAAGGAAAAGCTCAAGTATAACGAACCACAATTGATTAAATATCAATCACAAATGAAGATAAAACAAGTTTGAAATTATAATGAAAAAAGAGCATCTAAGTGTATATTTTCTAATTTTTCACTTTACTGTAGAGAGAATTAAAATATTGGACAGCCCTGTTCAATACCAATATTTATGCTTTGGTAGCAACGAACAGGGAAAAGTCATGCTAATTTCAAGATAGAACTTCACTACAGAGGAAGGACTCTGTTGTTCTTACAAACGCCTGAGAAGTACCAATACTCAACATTCAAAGAAACAAACTACAGAGACATTGACAGTCAGTTCTATATATTAATTTTACTATAATTGTAATTTTCATTTGCTTATATATAATTTCAGTGTCTGCCTGGTATCTTCCAATATTATAAAATCTTTGAGAACACACATTTTACCTTCAGTTTGACCTACAAAGCCTAGCCAAATATTTCACTATAGTGGTGTTCAATAAAACATAAGTTGAAATAATAAATGTAAAATATTGGTATATTAATTGGATTGTGTTGCCAGATAAAACACTTGATACCAGATTAAATTAGAATTTAAAATTCTACATTCAAATTTAACTGGGCATCCTTTTTTTTTGTTTGCTAAATCTTGCAATGCTACGAGTAACCTTTAGTAAGAAATCAGATCTTGCACTCCCACAGACTGGGTAAGGGTTTCTTTCTGCCTTAATCTGAAAGCTTTAGAACCAAGCAATCTCACATGCTCAGCAGAAAGACTGAAATAGAAAACATGTACTATAATGGTCAGATTTTATAGAAGATAGATTAAAATACTATAATTCTTATTTGCAGAAAAATTAGGAGATAATTATTATGCCTTTTTATATTCCTGAGAAGACATATGCTCTGCAGGTACAAAAATTATATTTAGACACACTTTTCTTTCAGGTCTGTTTATTTTTAAAGACAGTTCTGATAGAAGATGGGCTGAGGGGTGGGAAGGTTTGTGGAAAGGTTTGAAACAGTATTATAGTTGGCAATTTCTTCACTTTTTAAATTAATTGCTTAGTGCATGCAACACTTATTTTGGACAATTAAAAAAATTTTTTTAAGTAAAAACTTCCATATATTTTTTTTAAGCACAACATAATATGGACAGACGGAATTGGAACCTCTGNGTTTGTGGAAAGGTTTGAAACAGTATTATAGTTGGCAATTTCTTCACTTTTTAAATTAATTGCTTAGTGCATGCAACACTTATTTTGGACAATTAAAAAAATTTTTTTAAGTAAAAACTTCCATATTTTTTTTTTAAGCACAACATAATATGGACAGACGGAATTGGAACCTCTGACTTTGGGGCGGTCATATTTTTCAAGTATTATCTCAAGGATCAAGGAGACTGAGTCTATACAGTGAAGAAACTTGACCCTATGAGACAACAGACTTGCTCATCCCATTCTGGTCTGTTAACCCCAGACCACAAATACTCTTGACAGCCAACTACCATCAAGGAATGCTTCAAGGTACTCATGACTCAGTAACCATTCCCCCATCCTCTGAGGAGCTCTTAAAATTTCACATCCCTTCTGCTACCTGCTAGCTCTCAAGAGACTTTCTGAAACCAAGCTCTTCGATCTGTGAGCCCTGAAGCCTTCCTACAACTCTTGCTGTTTGGAATCTGGTCTCATTATTGCCTTTGATGATGCCTGTTGTAAGGCAAGGTAGCATCCCCATACTTTGAATCACTGCCAGAGTATTAAAATGATTTGAAGAAAAAAGAACACAATATGACCCCACCAACCTTACCACCTACTTCAATTAAGACAGGGTCTAAGATCCCTCCTATTCCTGTGATTTCTAACTGATCTCTATTCCAAACCTTATACTCTCAAGGGAAAATAATAATGCTACTAAGATGTCCAGAAACCAATATGATGGGGAAGCATTGGCACTACAGATACACCACATTTCTTCTTGACTTGTATACATGTAAGAAGGAATAGACTTGTTCAAGCCCTAATAGAGAGCACCATATAAATTTCAGAGAAAGAGAAATTCATAATACTTACAAATTAATGAACAAAATAGGAATAAAGATCCTAACAGACCTAAAGTTCCCTATAGGTATTTGTTGAATAAAATGATTTTACACTTCAGACATGTGCTCAGTTTTTAAGGCAATTTTGCAAGGTATTTCTATTTACGTACACTGGTAAAAAAAAATTTTAAGTGAAATTGACATTTTGGCTCTTGACCTCAACAGGGAGCCCCCTCAAGTAACCCAGCCAGTAAAGATTTAGATTTCTAAATTCCTGGTATACAAGGCCGTGAATTAAAGGGTCATTCTATAGATTTTATGTCCTGAAGTAAGCCAGGTTCTTGCTTGTTTCTTTCTCAAAGAGATCGATTTTTATTTGTTTGTTTAATACCAGCTCTAAAAAATTACTCAATTAGAGTTGTCTACTGTCACAATAATTTGAACTCTATATGCAATCTTCTCTGTTTATTCTAGGAGCAAAGTTATTCTCAAGGTTCTACTCTATTATACTGTTTTATTATTGAAGGTAAAATTCCTCTCAATAATTTTTAAGCATTTTTAAAAATTGATGGTTTTGAATGGAACTCTGGATTTTAGTCCCAACTGTCATTAGTTGATGGCAACATTGAGCCCTTAGGCTTTTCCGCATGTAGTCTTCAATTTGTTCATATCTAAAATGAGATGGGCCACATGACCTTAGATTTGGCAAAGATTTCTTGAGTATGATACCAAAAGCACAGGCAACAACAAAATAGATAAATTAAAAACTTTTATGTACCAACAAATGTACATAAGAGAGGGAAAAAGAGAGGGAAAAGACAATTCACAGAATGGGAGAAAATATTTGCTCATCCTATAGCTGATAAGGAGTAATAGTCAGAATATATAAAGAACTCCAACAACTCAACAGTTCAAAAATAATGGGCAAAGGACTTGAATAGAAATTTGTCCAGAGAAGACAGACAAATGACCAGTCAGCATATGAAAAGATGCTCGGTATCATTTGTCCTTAGGGAAATGCAAACCAAAATTACAGTGAACTACCATTTCTCACCTACAAGATGACTATAAAAAATAAAAGCACAAATTGGAAAATAACAAGTGTTGGTGAGGATGTGGAGAAATTAGAATCCTTATCCATTGTTGATGGGAATGTAAAATGGTACAGTTGCTGTGGAAAACAGGACAGCTTCTCAAAAGGTTAAAACACAGAATTACCGTACGAACCAGCAATTGCACACCGAAGTATATACTCAAAATAATTGAAAACGTGGAATCAAACAAAAAAATGCATATGGGAGTGTTCATAGCAACATTATTCACAATAGCCAAAAGGTAAAGTAGTATAAAGGTTATTCAGTCAAGGTGGAGGAGAAGGCAGTTAGAACCTCAATGGAATGGTTCTTCCTATGATTATGGCCAATTCATAAGCTGAGTCAGAAGATATTTTTGCTACAGAGTGATCTACACAATCTATTTTTGATAGTTCCATTTCGTTCTGTTCATGTGAATCATGCACCCTGTTATGAATACTGCAGTTTTTCAGAGCCTTAGATATGAGATGTTACTTCTAGGCTTTGAAATGCAGTGGAGGAAGAGGTTGCTTCTTTTAAAACTAGTCCAGAATGTGTAATACCTGACACATTGCTGGAGCTCTCAACTCCCCACACTCTATCCCCCACAAATAATAGTCTCCTCTAAGATGTGCAGGAGAATGAATCATCCCACCTGCTACTAAGAGATTATCACTCTCACAGAAGAAGAGAACAACTGCTTCTATTGCTGTTTATGTAAAGAACAGAATATCTTCGGACAGAAAAATGAGACCAATACTGTTTGCACTTAAATGCCAACAGACTATACAGCCAAATTGTAACTTGCCTAAAATGCCAAGAGAAACCATCTTTTTGTGGACATTTTTCTGGATTTTTGAATTTTATACAAAAATCAAAAGATATCAAAATCATTATTTCGCAGCTGAAAGTATCCAGTGAGATGGTAAGCTACAATATCATTTGGAAAAACTGAACAAACTTCCAATTTTAGCATAGTAGATTAAAGTTGTTTCTGCTTTCTTCCTTCTCTGAAACTGTTCCAAAACAAGAACGAAAAAAATAAAATGCAAACTCTGGCTTTAACATCTCTAACCCAGTTCCATAAGATTTTAAGTTAGGAGACAAAGAACAATGGTAGCTGACTAAACAGAGGATAGAAAGTGCTTACTGAAGGGGAAAGTAACAAGCAAGTCAATCAGCCAAGCAGAACACTTGAAAGGCTCGGGAATGTGAAGTTCCAGGTACCATAGAAGTTAGGGAGGAAAAAGGGACACAAAACAAGGGGACTGTATCAAAGATCATATAAACAGTAGTTAAAGACCTATCCCTAAAAATGGAGGAAATGAACATAAGAGGCTCTAGGCATATACACATCAGGCATAGTAGAGTACTAGAGTGAGGTGCTGTCAGAAGATATGGGACTTGATAGCCAATGGTCTCTCTCCAAGCAACTTTCATAACACGGGCAGCAACTTATAAGTCTGAAAAAGAGATGGGAAGATCCTTCTTTATATAAGCTGAAACATCTCAGAGAAAAGACCAGTAAATTCTGAATATAGAGGTAAATTCAGCCAGTTCACCATCAAATCATCCTATATCGAACCCTTCTAATCAGTAAATGCAACCCCCTCACCCTGAGTTTCCGATTATCTTGATGCTTCTCTTAAATCTGAACAAGCTGTAAAGGTTTGCTATATATTTGATAAAGTCTCAAATATTAAATAGAGAATATAAATAAACCAGGAAAAAAAATGTATGATAAAAGCTATTGCATTTTTGAAGGAAGAGCAAGATCCTATTTTTAAAAAAGGGACACTTTCAAAACAGGCTTTCTTGGAAATTAAAATTATGATAGCCAAAGTTTAAAAATAAAATATTTGGAAAATAACATTAAGGAAATGTTCCAGAAAGCATAGCAAAAAGCTAAGAAATGGACACTAGATAGTTTGAGGAGTATCTAGGATTAATCCAGAAGACTCAGCATACAAATAATAGAAATTCTATAGAGAGAGAATAAAGAAAACTTTAATGCAGAGATTATTATAAAATAAATCATATAAAATAAGTTCTCACATCTGGGAAACATGAGTTTCCAAATTGGAAGTGTATGTCAGACATCCAGCAAAAATAAAAGAAGAATATTTCAGGTTACATCATTATGAAATTCCATAGCAAAGAAAAGAGGATCTTAAAAGTTTCCAAAAATTAAAACAACACATGTTGAAAAGATTAAAAACCAGAATGGCATCAATACTCTCAATAATAACGATGGAAATTGTTGAAGTGAGGGGGAGTGTAGGGTGGATGAAGGAACTTCTAAGTGAAAAGATTTTCAACCTAGAATTCTATTCCCAAGCAAACTATCATTTAAATGTGCAGGTAGAGTAAAATACTTCGAGATATACAAGGTCTCAAACACTCATTCTTTTCAAAAAAGCCATTGAAGAAGCTAAATAACAAGTTAAAGAAAAGGAAGTTATAGATGATATAGTAGATCTACACACAAAAGAAGTAAAGGGTATTCCTAGGAAAAGCCAAAAAAAAAAAAAAAATCTAGAGAGTAATCAACCCAGACAGAAAAGAGTGAAGTTAATTTTATTTTTATTTTTTGGCTGCACCACACAGCCTGTGAGATTGGTTTCCCTACTAGGGATCGAACTTGCATCCCCTGCATTGGAAGTGCAGAGTCTTGACCACTGGTCTGCTACAGAAGTCCTGAGAATAAGAAAGTTAAATTTGACCATATGGAAAATGGAGTTGAAGGAAAACTTATCAACAAGTGCAAAAAAAAAAAAACAACTAGACAAATGAAAAGAGAATTATAGCACCATTAGACTTTTTAAAACTATACATATACACATTTTGATTAAATGTAATTGAATTCTATCAATGGTGTTGGAAAAACTGGACAGTCACATGCAAAAAAATGAATCTAGACTACTATCTCACACCGTATACAAAAATCAACTCAAAACAAATTAAAGATTCGAATGTAAGACACGAAACAATAAAACTCCTAAAAGAAAACATAGGCAGTACTTTCTTTGGCATTTGTCTTAGTAATATCTTTCTAGGTATGTCTACTCAGGCAAGGGAAACAAAACCAAACATAAACAAATGGGACAACATCGAACTAAAAAGCTTCCAAACAGCAAAAAAAACTATCAACAACAACAAAAAAACAACCTATTAAGTGCAAATGGAACATTCAATAAGGGGTTTATATCCAAAATAATAAAGAACTCATACAACTCAACAACAAAAAGCAAACAACTCAATTGAAAAATGGGTGGAGGATTTGAATAGACATTTTCCCAAAGACCTACAGATGGTCAACCGGCACAGAAAAAGATGCTCAACAGCACTGAATATTAGGGAAATGCAAATGAAAACTATAATGAGATACCACCTCACAACTGTTGTTTGTTGCTGTTTTAGTTTCTAAGTCATGTCTGACTCTTTTGCAGCCCCATGGGTTGCCATACTCCTCTGTCCATGGGATTTCCCAGGCAAGAACACTGGAGTTGTCATGTCCTTCTCCAGGGGATTGAACCTGCATCTCCTGCATTGGCAGGCAGATCCTTCATCACTGAGCCACCAGGGAAGCCCCTCATAACTGTTAAAATGGCTATTATTAAAAAGGCAAGATATAGCACCTGCTGGTAAGGATAAGGAAAAATGGAAACGCTTGTGCTGCACAATTGTTAGTAACTTGGTGCAACTACTATGGAAAACAGTATGGAGAGTCCTCAAAAAAGTAAGAATAGAACTAACGTGATCCAACCATCCCAATCCTGGGTATTTATCCAAATAAGAAGCAGTTAACATGAAGATACTAATTCAAAAAGATATATGCACACCTATATTCACTGTATCATTATCTATAATAGCCAAGATATGGAAACAAACTAAGTGCCCATCAATGGATGAATGGATAATCTGTGATATATATATATGTAAAATCAAATACTATTCAGCCATAAAAAGATGAAATCTTGCCATTTGTGACAACATGGATGGACCCTGAGGGTAATATTCTAAGGGAAATAACTCAGATGAAGAAAGACAAAAACTGTATGATTACACTCATTTGTAGAATATAAAAAAACAAGACCAGATAAATGAGCAAACTAAATCGGACAAAAATAAAGCCATAGATACAGAAAATAGGGTAGTGGTTACCAAGAAGGAAGTGGCAGAGGGGAGAGAGAAACGGATAAAGGGAATCACCTTCTATGGTGACCGAAGAAGTGATGTAAGGTATATAGAAATAGAATGTTTTACACGTGAAATTTATATAATGTTATAAACCGATGCTCCCACAATAAAAAAATAAATCAAAATTTTAAAATGTAAGTGAGTCTTTTAAAGTACTGAGATGGTTTATACCAGGCCACACTGATCTTTTCTACTCCACATCCATTTTCAGTCTTAAAATTTGTGCCAGTCCTTCATTAAGTATTAACCATATGTTACCATCTATTGTTATTAAATTTCTTTCAGAAAACTAAATATTTGAGTGTCTATTAAGCGCCCTAATTTAGTTGTTGTTCTTTACAATAATGCTATGAGGTAGATATTATTATCTTCATTTAAAGATGAGGGAATAAGAGAATCAGTCATAGAGCTAACAAGAGTTGGGAATTACTTAAATCAGAATATTTACTGTCATCCTTGACCTTTTCTTCTTCCTTATCACTCATATTTAATTAGTCACCAAACCCTGTGATAGCTATCTCTTCAACATCCCTCTGTTACAATTAGTTCCATCCTCACCATTACCATTATTCAGTTCAGTTCGGTCGCTCAGTTGTGTCTGGCTCTTTGCAACCCCACGGGCTGCAGCACGCCAAGCCTCCCTGTGCATCACCAACTCCCGGAGCTTACTCAAACTTATGTCCATCGAGTTGGTGATGCCATCCAACCATCTCATCCTCTGTCATCCCCTTCTCCCGCCTTCAATCTTTCCCAGCATCAGGGTCTTTTCAAATGAGTCGATTCTTCGCATCAGGTGGCCAGAGTATTGGAGTTTCAGCTTCAGCATCAGTCCTTCCAATGAATATTCAGTACTGATTTCCTTTAGGATGGACTGGTTGGATTTCCTTGCAGTCCAAGGCACTCTCAAGAATCTTCTCCAACACCACAGTTCAAAAGCATCAATTCTTCAGTGCTCAGCTTTCTTTATAGTCCAAGTCTCACATCCGTACATGACTACTGGAAAAACCATAGCTTTGACTAGATGGACCTTTGTTAGCAAACTAATGTCTCTGCTTTTTTAATATGCTGTCTATGTTGGTCATAGCTTTTCTTCCAAGGAGCAAGTGTCTTTTAATTTCATGGCTGCAGTCACCATCTGCAGTGAGTTTGGAGCCCCCTAAAATAAAATCTCTCACTGTTTCCACTGTTTCCCCATCTATTTACCATGATGGGACCAGATGCCATGTTACCACTATTAAGATAATATGAATGAATCTAGGCCTTTATCATTATACTCCTACCACAGGCCCATTTCAGCATGGTACTACAGTCCAAAGAAACAAAAAATATCACTCTCTCACTCCACTGTGTTCTCAAATAGAAAGTCTCATTACACCTACAATCAAAATCAGTCTAAGGAATCTCAAAAATAAAGATCCAGCCCCAAGCTGAAATGAGTGACTCAAGGGTCTCTAAAGGTATGGCCTAGAAAATCCATTTTTAACAGCTTTATTAAATGGATTTTTATGCACCTTAAGTTTGAGAATCAATATGCTATTCCATACTTTCTTTGTGTCCTAGTTTTCCAATTAGATCATAAATTATTCAAGGTAGGGCTTTACCTTGTGTCTATAATGTACTTATAGGGTCTTACAGTGTTTGGTGTTCAGAAATATAGGTATTTTGGTGCATCAGCGTAACGTCATGAGTCATTGTGTTTCTGACAAGGGTGAAATCTCAGTTGCATTTTGGCATACTGGCAGAATTTGAATAGATGAAAAGGGAGGAGAAAAAAGTAAAAGTATTGAAATTTGTATAAATAATATTGTAATAACTGCAAAGAACTGGTGTCAATATTTATTTTTAAGTCTCATATAATTACCATTAGAATTCTCCCCTTAGGTTAGAAAATTCCAGCACTGAGTAGTAGAATCAGGCTAAAAATCCTCATTATTTTCATCAGTAAAAGCAAGAAATTTCCATATCACTGATCCTAAAATACATCTTCCTAGTTTCACTTGACGGAGAAGGCAATGGCACCCCACTCCAGCACTCTTGCCTGGAGAATCCCGTGGACGGAAGAGCCTGGTGGGCTGCAGTCCATGGGGTCACTAAGAATTGGACACGACTGAGCGACTTCACTTTCACTTTTCACTTTCATGCATTGGAGAAGGAAATGGCAACCCACTCCAGTGTTATTGCCTGGAGAATTCCAGGGATGGGGGAGCCTGGTGGGCTGCCGTCTATGGGGTCAGAATCGGACACAACTGAAGCGACTTAGCAGCAGCAGCAGCAGCTTCATTTGACACGCAAATTATTGTTTTTGTTGTCTAGATCTGAGACTATCAAGGTTAATATGCAAACAGTCTTTTCAAAGGAGGTTTGCAAGAACATCTGCATTACAGCTTGAGTCCAACACAGACAACAGAGTCCACGTGTGCTCTTTGTCCATAGTCCACGCAGTCTAAGGAGGAAAAGAAAAGACATAGCTTATTTACTATGTTATCCTTTTACTGAAATTATCAGTTAGGAATCTTTCAGCTGGAAGAAATAGAAAACTCAACTCGAAATAGTTTAAACAGTTTAAACAGTGGGGCAATTCACATAAAGAAGTCCCAAGATAGGGCAGCTTCAGACTTGGTTAATTTCTATCCAACAATGTCTGTAAAGACTACTTTCTTCTGACTTTCTGTTTTGCTTTCCTCAATATATTGACTTTGCCCCTAGATACTAGCTTATCAAATAATCACAACATGGCTGTGGTAGTTCTAGATAGTATAAAGTCCCAAGAAAGAAGATACTTCTGTGTATCTTCTTTTTTTTTTGGCTCCATGTGTGATTTGTGGGATTTTAGTTTCCCAACGAAGAATTGAACTTGGGCTCTTGGCAGTGAGAGTATGGAGTCCTAACCACTGGTTCGCCAGGGAATTCCCCAATGTATCTCTTTCTAAGTGAGAAACTTTCCCCCGAATCTCCCCAGCAGACACCTCATTACATCTCACTGGCCAGAATTTCTTTATGTACCCATCCTAAATCTGTCCCCACCAAGAGAAATATGATTACTCTGATAAATACATGTGTATGGCTGTGTGGAGGGAGATGGGTTATCATAATAAAATTACAATTTTCCAATAAGGAAGAAAAGATGGAAAATGACATTTGGCAGTCCATCACCAATGTGCACTACATTAACACACCATTTCAGTTTCAAGGATGTTCTGCCCTGACATATTCATTTATTCATTCTACAAATACTTTTACCTACTTTCTACCAAGCACTGTGCTTTCCTACTGGAAAGACAAAGCAGAAATAGATTTGGTCCCTGCTCTTGAATTTATATCAATCAACTGGTGAGACACATATGTAAAAGTGTTAACTAGAATGAAGTAATAGAGTTGCTGTTGCTACTGCTGCTAAGTCGCTTCAGTCGTCTCCGACTCTGTGCGACCCCACAGATGGCAGCCCACCAGACTCTCCAGTCTCTGGGATTCTCCAGGCAAGAACACTGGAGTGGGTTGCCATTTCCTTCTCCAGTGCGTGAAAGTGTAAAGTGAAGTGAAGTCGCTTAGTCGTGTCCGAATCTTAGCAACCCCATGGACTGCAGCCCACCAGGCTTCTCCATCCATGGGATTTTCCAGGCAAGAGTACTGGAGTGGGGTGAGTTGCAGGTACATTAAAATTCTATCTAAAATGCACAATCAGCTAAGAAGAGTATATTATGGTCTTACATATAGTCTTAGAGACTTCAGAGATCATACATATATTCCATATTTCATCCACCACTTTGAAACTTAACACAGTATGGGTGAATCTTAATTTCCTTTCCCAAGAGGAACAGTATTTATCTGCTAATTTGGTGAGTTTTCTGTTGCATTTTATTACAGACAGAGAAGAGCCACTGTTGATGATAAGCAATTTTACTACTATACTCTACCAGACTGGAGCTCATGGCACAAGTCTGAGCTGGAAATAGAAATTTTGAAGTCATAAGTTTACAGATGGCAGTTGTGGCCATAAAGATGAATATAATCATTGAAGTAAAGAGTAATCTGAAAGGTGAGGACAGAACTGGATGGAATAGCAATATTTGAAGTCAGGCAGAGAAAATAATCTGTGAAGAACTAGCAAAAAGTTCAGAGGGAAACCAGGACAAAGTGATGGCCAAAAAGAAGGGAAGAAAAAGTTTCAAAAGGAAAGGTGTGGTCAGTAGGGCTAAATGTATTCAGAGCAGTTAAGTAACTTGTGGGCTGAAAATCAGTCATTGAATCTGTTCTCAAAAGGTAAGTAACTGCAAATGGGCACAAGGCTCTTTTCTAAGCACTAGAAATGTTCTAAAATTTTATTGTGATAATTGTACAATGCTGTAAATTTACTAAAAATCACTGGATTATAATTAAGTCACTTGAAATGAATGATTTTTATCATAGGGCCTGGTAAATCCCATGGATAGAGGAGCCTGGAAGGCTGCAGTCCATGGGGTCGCTGAGGGTCGGACACGACTGAGCGACTTCACTTTCACTTTTCACTTTCATGCATTGGAGAAGGAAATGGCAACCCACTCCAGTGTTCTTGCCTGGAGAATCCCAGGGACGGGGGAGCCTGATGGGTTGCCATCTATGGAGTCGCACAGAGTCGGACACAACTGAAGCGACTTAGCAGCAGCAGCAGCAGCAAATTATATTTCAATAAAGTTTTCTTTTCTTTAAAGGGTCACTGGCTTGAGTTAGAAGTTTCAGTGGAGAGAAGAGGACAAAAGCCATATTTGGGTTTAGGAGGAAATGGGAGATTAAGAAATGGAGGCAACAACAACAAAAAGAATAAAGAGAAGAAGAAATGAAGGCAAATAGAGGCTCTTTCTTCCAAGGAATTTGGTTCAGAAGAGAAGGAAAGGTACAAAAAGGTAGCAAATAAAGAGGTGAGACATACAAGGTCAAGGAAGGGAGGAAGATAGTGAGTTTAGTTTTAGACATATTGCATTTGAAGTAAGAACTCCAAATAGCTAGATAATTATTAGTTTTTGTTTAGAAGTAGGAAATGTAGTCCATTCTAAAGGAGATCAGTCTTGGGTGTTCATTGGAAGGACTGATGCTAAGGCTGAAACTTCAATACTTTGGCCACCTCATGCGAAGAGTTGACTCATTGGAAAAGACTGATGCTGGGAGGGATTAGGGGCAGGAGGAGAAGGGGACAACAGAGGATGAGATGGCTGGATGGCATCGCTGGCTTGATGGACATGAGTCTGAGTAAACTCTGGGAGTTGGTGATGGACAGGGAGGCCTGGCGTGCTGCAATTTATGGGATTGCAAAGAGTCGGACATGACTCAGCTACTGAACTGAACTAAAGAATTGTAGCACAAGGTACCACAATAGGTGGACATAGGATTGAAGCTGGAAAGGGAGCAACCACATAAAATTCCCCTCTCTGATCTCCAGGCAAACTCCCTTTCCAATAATTACTGAGCTCAGAGAATATTTAGTTTCTATCAGTTTCTATCACTATCAGTTTCTAGGCATATAAATATCAACTGATTCTTTAGTATACTATATAGTAAAGAAAATCTCTCCAACCTCCCCATTCCAGTTCTTCACTATCAGGAAGTTTTTACTTGTATTGAACTCAGCTCTCTCTTTTCAAAATTAAGCGCTTTCAAACTTTTCATTTAAGAAAAACGTTTCTTTTAAGAAGAACGTTTCATTTAAGAAACAATGTGTGCTGTTGTGTTTTCTGTTGTTAGTGTTTAAAAGACTGCCAAATAGCCTACAAAAATATTGGATCACATCTCTCTCTAGCCTTGATTTCTCCATCAGGATTAAATTAAATAATATCTGTAAAGCATTTAATATACCAGCACAGAAAAAGAACTCAATAAATAGTTACCATTTGTAGGGAAAGGTAAAAAAGTGTTTATGTAGAGATGTTGCTCTCTTCCCCATAGGATAGCATCCCTTTTGTATTGATAGAAAAGTTAACATTAGTACAAGCTAATAACACATTTTACTTATAAACTCATCAATTGGACAGTGAAATTATTCATATTACAAAACAATCCATCCATTGCAAAGGGGTCACAGACTTCCTTTTAGTACCATCTTCTTAAGTGTTTTTTTGTTTTTATTTATTTATTTTTTTCCACACGGAGTGTGGGATCTTAGTTCCCCAATAAGGGATTGAACCCATGCCCTTGCAGTGGAAGCATGGAGTCTTAACCACTGGACTGCCAGAGAAGTCCCTTTAAGTGTTTGTTTAGAGATCATTAAATTCCATTAAGTTCTTAACAGAAGGCAAAGGAAAAGCTCAAGTATAACGAACCACAATTGATTAAATATCAATCACAAATGAAGATAAAACAAGTTTGAAATTATAATGAAAAAAGAGCATCTAAGTGTATATTTTCTAATTTTTCACTTTACTGTAGAGAGAATTAAAATATTGGACAGCCCTGTTCAATACCAATATTTATGCTTTGGTAGCAACGAACAGGGAAAAGTCATGCTAATTTCAAGATAGAACTTCACTACAGAGGAAGGACTCTGTTGTTCTTACAAACGCCTGAGAAGTACCAATACTCAACATTCAAAGAAACAAACTACAGAGACATTGACAGTCAGTTCTATATATTAATTTTACTATAATTGTAATTTTCATTTGCTTATATATAATTTCAGTGTCTGCCTGGTATCTTCCAATATTATAAAATCTTTGAGAACACACATTTTACCTTCAGTTTGACCTACAAAGCCTAGCCAAATATTTCACTATAGTGGTGTTCAATAAAACATAAGTTGAAATAATAAATGTAAAATATTGGTATATTAATTGGATTGTGTTGCCAGATAAAACACTTGATACCAGATTAAATTAGAATTTAAAATTCTACATTCAAATTTAACTGGGCATCCTTTTTTTTTGTTTGCTAAATCTTGCAATGCTACGAGTAACCTTTAGTAAGAAATCAGATCTTGCACTCCCACAGACTGGGTAAGGGTTTCTTTCTGCCTTAATCTGAAAGCTTTAGAACCAAGCAATCTCACATGCTCAGCAGAAAGACTGAAATAGAAAACATGTACTATAATGGTCAGATTTTATAGAAGATAGATTAAAATACTATAATTCTTATTTGCAGAAAAATTAGGAGATAATTATTATGCCTTTTTATATTCCTGAGAAGACATATGCTCTGCAGGTACAAAAATTATATTTAGACACACTTTTCTTTCAGGTCTGTTTATTTTTAAAGACAGTTCTGATAGAAGATGGGCTGAGGGGTGGGAAGGTTTGTGGAAAGGTTTGAAACAGTATTATAGTTGGCAATTTCTTCACTTTTTAAATTAATTGCTTAGTGCATGCAACACTTATTTTGGACAATTAAAAAAATTTTTTTAAGTAAAAACTTCCATATATTTTTTTTAAGCACAACATAATATGGACAGACGGAATTGGAACCTCTGACTTTGGGGCGGTCATATTTTTCAAGTATTATCTCAAGGATCAAGGAGACTGAGTCTATACAGTGAAGAAACTTGACCCTATGAGACAACAGACTTGCTCATCCCATTCTGGTCTGTTAACCCCAGACCACAAATACTCTTGACAGCCAACTACCATCACGGAATGCTTCAAGGTACTCATGACTCAGTAACCATTCCCCCATCCTCTGAGGAGCTCTTAAAATTTCACATCCCTTCTGCTACCTGCTAGCTCTCAAGAGACTTTCTGAAACCAAGCTCTTCGATCTGTGAGCCCTGAAGCCTTCCTACAACTCTTGCTGTTTGGAATCTGGTCTCATTATTGCCTTTGATGATGCCTGTTGTAAGGCAAGGTAGCATCCCCATACTTTGAATCACTGCCAGAGTATTAAAATGATTTGAAGAAAAAAGAACACAATATGACCCCACCAACCTTACCACCTACTTCAATTAAGACAGGGTCTAAGATCCCTCCTATTCCTGTGATTTCTAACTGATCTCTATTCCAAACCTTATACTCTCAAGGGAAAATAATAATGCTACTAAGATGTCCAGAAACCAATATGATGGGGAAGCATTGGCACTACAGATACACCACATTTCTTCTTGACTTGTATACATGTAAGAAGGAATAGACTTGTTCAAGCCCTAATAGAGAGCACCATATAAATTTCAGAGAAAGAGAAATTCATAATACTTACAAATTAATGAACAAAATAGGAATAAAGATCCTAACAGACCTAAAGTTCCCTATAGGTATTTGTTGAATAAAATGATTTTACACTTCAGACATGTGCTCAGTTTTTAAGGCAATTTTGCAAGGTATTTCTATTTATGTACACTGGTAAAAAAAAATTTTAAGTGAAATTGACATTTTGGCTCTTGACCTCAACAGGGAGCCCCCTCAAGTAACCCAGCCAGTAAAGATTTAGATTTCTAAATTCCTGGTATACAAGGCCGTGAATTAAAGGGTCATTCTATAGATTTTATGTCCTGAAGTAAGCCAGGTTCTTGCTTGTTTCTTTCTCAAAGAGATCGATTTTTATTTGTTTGTTTAATACCAGCTCTAAAAAATTACTCAATTAGAGTTGTCTACTGTCACAATAATTTGAACTCTATATGCAATCTTCTCTGTTTATTCTAGGAGCAAAGTTATTCTCAAGGTTCTACTCTATTATACTGTTTTATTATTGAAGGTAAAATTCCTCTCAATAATTTTTAAGCATTTTTAAAAATTGATGGTTTTGAATGGAACTCTGGATTTTAGTCCCAACTGTCATTAGTTGATGGCAACATTGAGCCCTTAGGCTTTTCCGCATGTAGTCTTCAATTTGTTCATATCTAAAATGAGATGGGCCACATGACCTTAGATTTGGCAAAGATTTCTTGAGTATGATACCAAAAGCACAGGCAACAACAAAATAGATAAATTAAAAACTTTTATGTACCAACAAATGTACATAAGAGAGGGAAAAAGAGAGGGAAAAGACAATTCACAGAATGGGAGAAAATATTTGCTCATCCTATAGCTGATAAGGAGTAATAGTCAGAATATATAAAGAACTCCAACAACTCAACAGTTCAAAAATAATGGGCAAAGGACTTGAATAGAAATTTGTCCAGAGAAGACAGACAAATGACCAGTCAGCATATGAAAAGATGCTCGGTATCATTTGTCCTTAGGGAAATGCAAACCAAAATTACAGTGAACTACCATTTCTCACCTACAAGATGACTATAAAAAATAAAAGCACAAATTGGAAAATAACAAGTGTTGGTGAGGATGTGGAGAAATTAGAATCCTTATCCATTGTTGATGGGAATGTAAAATGGTACAGTTGCTGTGGAAAACAGGACAGCTTCTCAAAAGGTTAAAACACAGAATTACCGTACGAACCAGCAATTGCACACCGAAGTATATACTCAAAATAATTGAAAACGTGGAATCAAACAAAAAAATGCATATGGGAGTGTTCATAGCAACATTATTCACAATAGCCAAAAGGTAAAAGCAACTGAAGTGTCCATCAGCTAGCTAATAAATGGATAAACAAATGGTGGTATAATCAATGGAGGGCTCCCCTGGCCGCTCAATGGTAAAGAATCTGCCTGCTAATGCAGGAGACATAGGTTCAGCCTCTGCGTCAGGAAGATCCCCTGGAGAAGGAAACAGCAACCTACTCCACTATTCTTGCCTGGGACAGAGGAGCCTGGTGGGCTATAATCCACCAGTACAAAAGAGTGGAACAGAACTTAATGACTCAATAACAGCAAATAACCAACGTAAGGTTATTATTTCATTACATGGAATGAAGTACTGATATGTGCTACACTATGGGTGAAAATATGCTGAGGAAATAAGTCAGACCTGAAAGGACAAACATTGCATGATTCCACTTATGTGAAATATCTAGTACAGGCAAATTCAAAGAGACTATCAGGGACTAGTTCAGTTGGGGCTGAGGGAGTCGGGAGTTATTGCCTAATGGGTAGAGTTTCTGCTTGAGGTGATAAAAAGTTTTTGGAAACAGATAATGGTGATAGTTGATGGTATAATCAATGGAGGGCTCCCCTGGCCGCTCAATGGTAAAGAATCTGCCTGCTAATGCAGGAGACATAGGTTCAGCCTCTGCGTCAGGAAGATCCCCTGGAGAAGGAAACAGCAACCTACTCCACTATTCTTGCCTGGGACAGAGGAGCCTGGTGGGCTATAATCCACCAGTACAAAAGAGTGGAACAGAACTTAATGACTCAATAACAGCAAATAACCAACGTAAGGTTATTATTTCATTACATGGAATGAAGTACTGATATGTGCTACACTATGGGTGAAAATATGCTGAGGAAATAAGTCAGACCTGAAAGGACAAACATTGCATGATTCCACTTATGTGAAATATCTAGTACAGGCAAATTCAAAGAGACTATCAGGGACTAGTTCAGTTGGGGCTGAGGGAGTCGGGAGTTATTGCCTAATGGGTAGAGTTTCTGCTTGAGGTGATAAAAAGTTTTTGGAAACAGATAATGGTGATAGTTGCACTATACTGTGAATGTAACTAATACTACTTGCTGCTGCTGCTGCTAAGTCGTGTCAGTCGTGTCCGACTCTGTGCGACCTCATAGACGGCAACCCACCAGGCTCCACCGTCCCTGGGATTCTCCAGGCAAGAACACTGGAGTGGGTTGCCATTTCCTTCTCCAATGCATGAAAGTGAAAAGTGAAGTCGCTCAGTCCTGTCCCACTCTTAGTGACCCGATGGACTGTAGCCCACCAGGCTCCTCTGTCCATGGGACTCTCCAGGCAAGAGTGGGCTGCCCACTGGAGTGGGTTGCCATTGCCTTCTCCATAATACTACTCTCCATAATACTTCTCCATGCTGCTGCTGCTAAGTCGCTTCAGTCGTGTCCGACCTTGTGTGACCCCATAGACGGCAGCCCACCAGGCTTCCCCGTCCCTGGGATTCTCCAGGCAAG
Organism: Oreotragus oreotragus; assembly: GCA_006410675.1. NCBI lineage: Eukaryota > Metazoa > Chordata > Mammalia > Artiodactyla > Bovidae > Oreotragus > Oreotragus oreotragus. Next base: position 111,753 of record SJYX01008153.1, on the reverse strand, counting down.
AACACTGGAGTGGGTTGCCATTTCCTTCTCCAATGCAAGTCGCTCAGTTGTGTTCAACTCTTAGCGATCCCATGGACTGCAGCCCACCAGGCTCCTCCGTCCAAAGGATTTTCCAGGCAAGAGTACTGGAGTGGGGTGCCATTGCCTTCTCCATACTTCTCCATAATACTGCTTAAAATGGTTTAAAAGAATTTGCAACACCATGGCTGGAGCTGGAGGGTATTATGTTCCATGAATAAATCACAGACAAATCCTGTATGTTCTCACTTATACGTGGAATCTAAAAAATAAATGAATATAACAAAAATATATATAAACAAATATATATATATATAACAAAACAGAAACACACTCACAGATATGGAGAACAAACTAGTGGTTACCCCTGTGAAGCAGGGTGGGGAACGGGCAAGATAGGTTAAGGGAATTAAGATGCATGAAGTAGTAGGTATAAAATAAATGATACAAATATGTAATGTACAGTTGATGTAACTTTAAATGGAGTAAAAGCTATAAAAATATAGAATTAGTATGTTATAAACCTGAAACCAATGTAACATTGTAAATCGACTATACTAAAATTAGAAGAAAAAAAAAAAAGTTAAAATGGAAGTGTTTGTTACATACATTTCAACACACACACACACACCACAAACAAAAGAACCGGGCCTAGGATTTGATGATCTGGAGTAGGGTGGCTCTAAATTCCCAAACTGTTCACATTTATGACTGTTGTGTCAATGCTAATTATTAAGTATCCACTTAGGCATTCAAAGCTGTCGCAGTTCGAACAATAAACTCTTCGGTCACCCTGTCTCTAACCATCTAAGGTTCTGAGACCCTAACCACGGGGCATTAGGACCTTGGAAAGGTTTTGCGATGACATCACCTCTGGAAAACTAAAAGTCCCACTGGACTCCCGGGAACTGGAGGCAGAGCAGGAGACCTCTGCACGTTACACGAACGCCTCGCTACCAACTGGGCAAACTACCCTTTCTTCTGGGTCCTGATAACCCGAGACTATAGAGAAACACAGGGAGGGGTAAAAGCCAAAGAGCGAACCACACCCGCTTCCACGTCCCGCCACACTCAGTATGGCTACTCCTGTCGGAAGTGGGGGAGGGACGCACTACCTATCGTAGGCCCAGTGGGGCGGGCCCTAAAAGCCAAATAAGTTTCAGTGGACCAATGGGGAGAAGCAAAGGGCGTGGGCCAGAAGGCCTTCCGGGACCACTCGGGCGAAGCCAGCCCAGCTGGCGTTTTGCGGCTGCCACGTTATTCCCGGGCTTTGCCGCTGGATTTTGCCCGGTAGGGTGCCACCGTCAGCGCTTCCGGGTTGGACTCAAATTTAGCTGATCAGTCCCACCCTATCCAGTGCTTGTCCCTCCCCTTCAAAGCCAGCCCTTGTCCTTGCCCCGCTGGCCCCTCCCTCGCCTTTGAGGTGACTCATCTCTATATCCCGACAATAAATTGGCGGCTCCACGTGTGGCCTCCTAACATTTGAACTTAAAAGGGTTTTATCTGATTGTGAAAACATATACATAATTTAGAAAACTGGGAACTTGGGAAAAGGATAATGAAAAGAAAAATCCACCGACCAGAAATAATCATGATTGATTTTTGTCGTTCTTCCTTTTATTTTCTTCTGTGTACCCAATCTGGGCAATGCAGTATAAAGTTATGTATCGTTTGTTACAAAGTAAATATTTCTTTTACTATTTTAATTGAATACATAGTATAAAGTACTCTGTGGATGAATGTTCCATAATTTTTGTATTCCACCAATAGGCTTTTAAATGTTTAGTTATTTGGCTGCCTTAGGTCTTCGTTGTGGCCTAGTTGCCAGGTTGAATGGCAAGGAATGCAGGCTCTAACCCTTTCCTAACCTGCTTCCCTTGGATTGGAAGGCAGATTCTTAACCACTGGACCACAATAAACACCTGAGACTTTAAGTGAAAAGCAGATTGGACGTGGGGCAGGTAGAGAAGGAGAGATAGCTAAGAACTGGCTAGTCCACAAATAGATTTTCCTTTGGAAAGTTCTTCCATAAGAATTACAAAATTGTAGAGCCTTCAGAGACTTTACAGTCTTAGGATTCTAGAGTGTTACAATCTTGAGAAACTCAGAATCATATTATCTTGGGGTGTAAGGATCTCTGAAGAAACAAATCCAAACTTCACCAAATGGTGAATATCTAACAATCAGAGTCTTCTCAAAAGTCGGGTCCTTTACATTTAAAATGTCACCTCTAGATTTCCTTGGTCGGGGAAGGCAATGGCACCCCACCCCAGTACTCTTGCCTGGAAAATCCAATGGACGGAGTAGCCTGGTGGGCTGCAGTCCATGGGGTCGCTAACAGTCGGACTGACTGAGCGACTTCACTTTCACTTTTCTCTTTCATGCATTGGAGAAGGAAATGGCAACCCACTCCAGTATTCTTGCCTGGAGAATCCCAGGGATGGGGGAGCCTGGTGGGATGCCGTCTTTGGGGTCACACAGAGTCGGACACGACTGAAGTGACTTAGCAGCAGCAGCAGATTTCCTTGGTGGGTCAGTGATTTGGACTCAGAGCTTCCACTGCAGGGGCCTCTGGTTGGATCTGTGGTCCAGAATGTTGTGCATGCCTTAGGATGCGGCCAAAATACCCCTCAACCTCTCAAAAAAAAAAAAAAAAAAAAAGACACCTCTTACTAGATATACTCAGTGTTTCTCCTGTGTTAAAATGGCTTTAACAACTCTTCACAGCCTGGTCAAGAAATATCAGGTGGTGTAGCCCCAACTTCTTCCTACCTATAAGCTTTTCTAGGTATCTGTCTCACACTGCAGTTTCTAATTAGGCAGATAAGCAGGATAAGAAGGGGGAGTTTTTCATGATTTTATTCACTTATTTGATAGGCGAGAAATAAGTTTTGATCCCTTCCATGAGACCTTCCATTGGAGTAGAGAGACTGACTGCTCAGGGATCCTATAATAAAGATAAACTGGCCTGAATGTGAGTCTCCAAGTAACAATTATCAAATGATATAGTGATGGTGGCATGGTGGTAAAGAATCCACCTCCCAGTGCAGGAAACGAAAAAGACCCAGATTAGGAATTCCACATTGGGAATTCCCTGGGTTGGGTATATCCTCTGGAGTAAGAAATGGCAACCTACTCCAGTATTCTTGCCTGGAAAAACCCATGGACGGTGGGCTACAGTCCAAGGGGTATCGTAAAGAGTCAGAACAGCTGAATGACTGAGCACACACATAATGTTGAGTAGTGGAGTTTGGATGAAAAGATCATTGGGCTAGGAGATTAAAACCTGAGTCCACTTTCTAGCTGTGTAATATTGAGCAAGTCACTTCAATTCTCTGAGTCTTATTTAAAAAAAAATATTTATTTAATTGGCTGTACCAGATCTTAGTTGTGGCAAGCAGGATCTTTGATCTACATTGAGGCATGTAGGATCTAGTTCCCTGAACAAGGACTGAACCTGGGCCCCCTGCATTGGGAGCAGGGAGTCTTAGCCACTGGATCACAAGGGAAGTCCCCTCTTTGAGTCTTAATTTCTTCATCTTGTGATGAAGATGTAAGTCTTCCGTATTAATTGTGTATAAGGAAGATTGTATATAGAAGGATAATTGAGAGAATGTCTGTGAAGATGTTTTATTAATAGAAAAAAGAAGGCACTGTATTGTTATTATTAGATAGCATAAACACTTTTTTAAATAAAGTTTTGAAACTTTTGAAGAATCATAATCCAGAAAAATTGGAGGAGGAGATGTGGCAAAAGTAAGGTGACATAGTAACTCCCCTAGGCCTATATGGCTGTGCATGTAGGGGAGTCCTTCCTGAGGTCAGTGCCCGGGGTGACTTCTGTTTTACTTTGAAGAATTTGCTTCCTTGATTTGGAAGGGACAGAGTTACTTAAAGTGATTTAGGGTAGAGATTTGTTGAGCCTTTCATGGTAAGAATTCATGTGCTGGAGAACCCTGAAATGCTGAGCAGCTCAGTTTCAGGGAGACTTGGAATGCAGGGAGAAAGAGTGGTTCTGGATTCAAAAAGGGGCTAGGGACCACAGTAGAGCTGGAAGGTCTGGCTTCCGCTTAGCCAAACTTGAAGAGTAATCTGTCCATTTGGGTTTAGTTTGCTCATCTATGAAATGGAAAAAACAACAAGTTGCCTATGTATGGCAGAATAATGGAATCCAAGACCTTTAGAGATGAAAGGGCCTTAGGAATTGTATGTAAATGAGGGCCTGGGTTCAATCCCTGAGTTGGGAAGATCCTTTAGAGAAGGGAAAGGCTACTCACTCCAGTATTCTGTCCTGGAGAATTCCATGGACTGTGTAGTCCATGGGGTTGCAAAGAGTTGGACATGACTGAGTGACTTTCACTTTACTACATAATAGATTAAAAGAGAGTTGTTCTAGTTGAAGAAGAAGGCAGGAGTTTTGGACAGTAGCCACTTGGGCTTTCCCTTGATCTTACAGCTCCTAGTGTATCACCCTTCTTGTATAGTTTTGAATATTGAGATCTAGAGAACAGTGACTTCCTCTGGGTCATGTAATGGTAGTGCTGGGGCTTGAAACCAGATTTATTGAAGCTCAGTGTGGTTTTCTTTCCCTGACTATAAGCTGCTTTCTAAAACATGATAAAAGTATGTATAAAAGGCTGAACTTGGCAGAAATAAGAGTATAAGACTGCAAAGGATAAATAGGTAGCCAGCAATTCACAAAGGAAATAAAATTACATAACTAAGCATAGGGAAAGGTTCAGCCATGCTATCAATAGAAAATGAAAACTATGCAATTTAAAAACTATCAGAGTTGTGAGGATTTTTGATATGAAATTTTTTACTTAACGAGCTTTGGGAAAATTTTCAAATATATTAACATTCAGTGCTTCACGAAATGTGGTAAAAAAACGAAATACAAAAAAATAAAGTGATAGCAGTTTGACAAAATATACCAAAAACTTCAAAATGAATCTATCTAGAAGTAATTCTGCTTCTCATGATAACTATCATAAGGGAGTAACTTTTTTAACGTAAGAAAAAATCTATATATTTATTTGGCTATGTGGGGGTCTTAGTTGTGGCACGCTAGATCTTTGATTTTCTTAGCAGCATGCAGGATTTTTTTACTGCGGCATTCGAACTCTTGGTTGAAGTATGTGGGATCTAGTTCCCTAACCAGGGATCCAACCTGGGGCTCCTGCGTTGAGAGTTCAGAGTCTTAGCCATTGAAACACTAGAGGAAGTCTCAAGGAAGTAATTTTAACATGTAAATTTAGTATGACCTGTAATATTGAAAGCAGACAATTTAGGATCCAATGATATATCTTTGTAATTGAATATTATGCAGGTACAATATGATATTTGCAATGAGTTTTTTAATAAACTAGGGTATAGTTTATGTTATATTGGAAATAAAACTACTTCTAAAACTGGATGCAGACTATGTCAAAACTATTTTCAAAATAGATGGATAAAAAAGAAATATAGTGAAATGTTCGGGGAAGGCAATGGCACCCCACCCCAGTACTCTTGCCTGGAAAATCCAATGGACGGTAGTAGCCTGGTGGGCTGCAGTCCATGGGGTCGCTAATAGTCGGACAGATTGAGCGACTTCACTTTCACTTTTCTCTTTCATGCATTGGAGAAGGAAATGGCAACCCACTCCAGTATTCTTGCCTGGAAAATCCCAGGGATGGGGGAGCCTGGTGGGCTGCCATCTGTGGGGTCACACAGAGTTGGACACGACTGAAGTGACTTAGCAGCAGCAGCATAGTGAAATGTTAACATACTGGCTGTCTTTGGCTAGTAATGATTTTCTTTATATGCTTTCAATTTTCTATCCAAATGTTTTGCAATGAGTATGTCCTCCCCACCCTTTTACGAAAAGGCTCTCAGGGACCCAAATAAGAGTAGCATATTATTAGAACTATTTATGTTTTGATTAGGCTTCCCTGGTGGCTCAGATGGTAAAGAATCCACCTGCAATGCGGGATATCTGGGTTTGATCCCTAGGTTGGGAAGATCCCTTTTGGATTCTCCAGTATTCTTGCCTGGAGAATCCCCATGGACAAAGAGCCTGGCAGGCTACAGTCCATGGGCTTGCAAAGAATCAGACATGACTGAGCGACTAAGCACACACACGTTTTGATTAGAAAACCTGGGGCCAAAGATGTTAGTATTCTTCTGCAGGCCCAGTGTTTGTCCACAGATATTTTCTGGTGCCTTCAATGTGTACATGCAATAAAGATGCTGAGAGAAACACAATGATGAATCAGACAGGGATTCTCAAATCAAAAAGCATTATCTAGTGGCCAAACACATCTGTAAACAACTATAATACAAATGGTGAACTCCAAAAGAGAGGTATAGGAAAAGAGGTAGATCAGAATTTCAGTGTAATAGAAGCAATGAGTATGTAAATAGGAGTGGTTGGAATGGCAAATTGGCAATAGATCATGAGAATTACGAATTCCAAGGAAAAGAGTGTGTTGTTAAACTGGAGGGCTACAAGTGGCGATTGGAGTTTGGGTTTTTTTTTTCCTTTCTGTTTTTTTTTTTTTTTTTCCTGGCTGTGTTGCAAGGCATGCAGAATCTTTAGTTCCCCAACCAGACTCTTTGGTGACCCCTGAGTGGAAGCATGGCACTGGACCACCAGGGAATTCCCCTAATGTTGTTTTTAGAATTATGATCTCCATGACATGTACTTCAGGAACACAGCTTTTAGAAATAAACCGGAATGGGGATAAGACTGAAGGCTGTAAGGAGCCAACACAATAGTTCACATGAGAGACAGTACAGGTGGATCTTGGAAGGCAGATGTGGAGGTAAAGAGGAGGAGGCATTCAAATAAAGTCAGGGACAAGGTAATTGGAGATGAAGGTTAGAAGCTCCTATCTCAGTAGGTCAAGGAAGTATTAGTATTTTCTGAGGAATCTATTTAAAAATGAGCCTTCACATCACGATTTTATAAAATCTGCACTTGTGTCTCTGATCCCAAGTTGCTGGAGAGGAGAATTACGCTTGAAACTGTGAGCAGTTTGCTAGAGTGAAATTACAGTTTTTCTATTTTTCAGTACACATGTGATATCTGGGGCCTGGGCAGCAGCAGTACAAAGGATTCTTCCTAGTCCATAAGAAGAGTTTTTCAATATTTAAAGTTTTTAACATGATGAATGTGCTTCTTGCTTGTAAATATTAAATATTATTATAGTATTTAATATAGAAAATTTCTACTTCATTACCAACCTTTTGTTTACTTGTGACCATGGAATGATAGAAAATTAAGGGTATATTAGCAATTTCTATACTAATCACCTATAAGTACAATTTCAGTGAACAAAGTGCAGTTTTTGCAGTGTTTTTCTTTCAACCTATGTTTTGTTTCAGTTCTGTTTATTCAAGTGTAATTTTATGTCTGTTTAAAATATTTGAAAGTGAAAAAAAAGAGCTTTCTTATATCGAGTAATGGTGTGAACTAAAGAAGTGGTTTTGTGCAGCTCAACCTGAAAGGGATGGGAAGAGGCGGGAAAAGATAGCCTCTCAGGTATCCAGAGGAGCTGTGTGCAGCAGGAACTCTCCCAGTATCCCTGGGCTGGAGGCTGGGTTGGACCAACCTGAACACAGGATCCAGGCTTCAAGAGAGATTCTCAACTGAGTTGCACATCTAGCTGCTTGGTGAGAAGTTCTTTGCACCCTCTCTCTCCCTTTTTGTGGGCTTCTAAGATCCTACTAACCACCTGAGGTTTCCTCTTGCAGCCTGTTTCATCATCCTTTCTCCCTCTCTTCAGGATTAGGTAATTCCATTCACTCGGCCCAGCCCAGCCCTGCACAAGCAGAAAACTCCAGGTAAAGTATAGGCAGGAGAGTCAGCACCATTTCTTTCTGGCTTTTTTTAGGTAGCCAGTTCTCTTCCACTTCTGGCCTTTTATTTTATTTTTTTCCCCTTTCAAGTATGATTTTCTTTGTACCAAAATCATACCAAAAAATAGAAGCAGAAGAGTCCTACTGAAACTAAAATAGTTTCAGTTGGAGGTAGCTTAATGCATATCTTTTCACGTAAGTTAAAAATTAGAGCTATTTGACATTTTTGGGAAACTTTTTATAATAGGTCCATAGAATTATTATTTTAAAGGGAGTTTAACCTGAGATCAAACATCTTCTTCTAAGGGGCCTCCTTTTATCCTCTCTTATTCCCTAAAGCTTTCTCTGATGTGGTTGTGCTGAAGGATGGAGAAGTATTTTTAAAAACTTCTAAGGACAGCTGGCCTGTAAAAATAAATCCAGAAAGGCAAAAGTTTCTCCATGCTTTTGTGTGTGTGTGTGTATGTGTGTGTGGTGCAAGATCTGGAGAAAAATCTAAATCCATAAGAACCGTTGCTGCTGCTGCTGCTAAGTCATGTCAGTCATGTCCGACTCCATGTGACCCCATAGACAGCAGCCCACCAGGCTACCCCGTCCCTGGGATTCTCCAGGCAAGAACACCATTGAGGAACCTTTAAATACTCAACTCATTCATTATTTCATTCAACGTTTTAGGAGCTTCATTACGTTCTATGAACTGTGTCAAAAGCTGGGGATATAAACAAAAATAAAGAATATTCCTTTATGCTACACAGGACTAAGTATAATATTTTTTTAATTTTTAAATTTATTTTTTAAATTTAAATTTATTTATTTTAATTGGAGGCTGATTACTTTACAATATTGTATTGGTTTTGCCATACATCAACATGAATCCACCACAGGTGTACAAGTGTTCTATAATATTTAGTTGACAAAGACTAGGAGACATTTGTCTTGAGGAGGAGGAGAAATTTACAAAGCTGAGGCAGAAGTTGGTGTTTCAGAGCATTTAGCCTCCGTTCTTATTTGGGAAGATCATTATTAGTTCCTCAGTTAAGTTGCTTCTGGGCAAATTAATTTGTCGTGTAAATGCCAAGTCACCAAGGGTTGGTTTGAGATTTGGGACTGGCAGTGAGAAGATCTCAGAGCTTCTAGTTTGCTTTTGCTCTTGTTGACCATAAAAGGGCGTTTCAGAGCAAAAAAATATATATATATATATTGCCATTGTCCTGGTATTGTCACTTGTTTTTGCTGCTGTTGTTCAGTTCCTTAGTCATGTTGGACTCTGCGTGACCCCATGGAGTGTAGAGCGCCAGGCTTCCTGTCCTTCACTATTTCCTGGAGTCTGCTCAAATCCATGTCCATCTCATCCTCTGCCACTCCCTTCTCCTTTTGCCTTCTATCTTTCCCATCATCAGGTTCTTTTCCGAACAGCTGGCTCTTCAAATCAGGTGGCCAAAGTATTGAAGTTTCAGCTTCAGCATCAGTCCTTCCAATGAATATTCAGGGTTGATTTCCTTTAGGATGGACTGGTTGGATCTTCCTGTCCAAGAGACTCTCAACACTCTTCTCCAGCCCCACAGTTTGAAAACANAGTTTCAGCTTCAGCATCAGTCCTTCCAATGAATATTCAGGGTTGATTTCCTTTAGGATGGACTGGTTGGATCTTCCTGTCCAAGAGACTCTCAACACTCTTCTCCAGCCCCACAGTTTGAAAACATTGGTGCTTGGCCTTCTTTCTGGTCCACCTCTCACATTTATAGGTGATTACTAGAAAAACCATAGCTTTGACTATATGGACCTTTGTTGGCAAAGTGACATCTCTGCTTTTTAACATGTTATCTAGGTTTGTCATAGCTTTTCTTGCAAGGAGCAAGCATCTTTTAATTTTATGGCTGCAGTCACCATCTGGAGTGATTGTGGAGCCCCCCAAAATAAAATCTGTCACTGCTTCCACTTTTCCCCCCGTCTATTTGCCATGAAGTGATGGGACCGGATGCCATGATCTTAGTTTTAAGCTAAAACTAATGTTTTGTTTGAATGTTGAGTTTTAAGCCAGCTTTCACTCTCCTCTTTCACCCTCATGAAGAGGCTCTTTAGTTCTTCTTCACTTTCTGCCATTAGAGTGGTATCATCTCCATTTCCACGGTTGTTGATACTTCTCCTGGCAACCTTGTCATGTACAAACTGTTTAAGCTTAGGCAAGCTACCTATCTTCTTCCCTTCAGTTTTGTCAAGTGAGAAAACATACTTATCATCCTATCTGTGATAAAACTACATAATGTTCACGTAGATGGGTTGGAAAGTACAAACCAATAAATAAAATAATATCTGTGTTACTCTTTGAGGTGGAAAAAAGTACTCTTTTAAAAATGCTTACAATCTAGTGGGAAAGATATACAAGTGAATAAATAGTTACAATACACTTGTGATGAGGGCATGAAAAATAGGCTGGACAAGTATAGTAGAGTATAATTCATTTCATTCCTGTGAAATGAATGCAAGAAGCTAAATAGGAAAGGTAACATTCATCTTCTGTCTTGAAAGATGAGTAGATATTTTCCAGGAGGATGAGTAAAGAAAGGTCATTTTAGCAGAGGAAATTGCAGATGCAAAGGCAGATAGGTGTGAGAGAGTATATCGTGATTGAGGAACTGTAGGAGTTTATTGACTGGAGAGTAGTATTTGTGTTGAAAAGGGTGAGAAATGAGGTTAGATAGATAGGCAAGTTCTAGAGAGTGAAGGACTTGGTATGTTATATTCTTATACTCTGGAGTTTAGACCTGATCTGGATCCAACAACACAAGAGAAGACTCTACACATGGACATCACCAGACGGTCAATACCAAATTCAGACTGATTATATTCTTTGCAGCCAAAGATGAAGAAGCATCATATTGTCAGCAAAGACAAAACCGGGAGCAGACTGTGGCTCATCATGAAACCCTTATTGCCAAATTCAGACTTACATCGAAGAAAGTAGGGAAAACCACTAGACCATTCAGGTATGACCTAAATTAAATCCCTTATGATTATACAGTGATAGTGACAAATAGATTCAAGGGATCAGATCTGATAGAGTCCCTGAAGAACTATGGATGGAGGTTCGTGACATTGTACAGGAGGCAGGGATCAAGACCATCCCCAAGGAAAAGAAATGCAAAAAGGCAAATGGTTGTCTGGGGAGGCCTTACAAATAGCTGAGAAAAAAAGAGAAGCTAAAGGCAAAGGAGAAAAGGAAGGATAAACCCATTTGAAAGCAGAGTTCCAAAGAACAGCAAGGAGAGATAACAAAGCCTTCTTCAGTGATCAATGCAAAGAAATAGAGGAAAACAATAGAATGGGAAAGACTAGCAATCTCTTCAAAAAAATTAGAGATACAAAGGACACATTTCATGCAAAGATGGGTACAATAAAGGGCAGTATGGACCTAACAGAAGCAGAAGATACTAAGAAGAGGTGGCAAGAATACACAGAAGAACTGTACAAAAAAATCTTCATGACCCAGATAATCATGATGATGTGATCACTCACCTAGAGCCAGACATCCTGGAATGCAAAGTTAAGCAGGCCTTAGGAAGCATCACTACNTAACATGTTATCTAGGTTTGTCATAGCTTTTCTTGCAAGGAGCAAGCATCTTTTAATTTTATGGCTGCAGTCACCATCTGGAGTGATTGTGGAGCCCCCCAAAATAAAATCTGTCACTGCTTCCACTTTTCCCCCCGTCTATTTGCCATGAAGTGATGGGACCGGATGCCATGATCTTAGTTTTAAGCTAAAACTAATGTTTTGTTTGAATGTTGAGTTTTAAGCCAGCTTTCACTCTCCTCTTTCACCCTCATGAAGAGGCTCTTTAGTTCTTCTTCACTTTCTGCCATTAGAGTGGTATCATCTCCATTTCCACGGTTGTTGATACTTCTCCTGGCAACCTTGTCATGTACAAACTGTTTAAGCTTAGGCAAGCTACCTATCTTCTTCCCTTCAGTTTTGTCAAGTGAGAAAACATACTTATCATCCTATCTGTGATAAAACTACATAATGTTCACGTAGATGGGTTGGAAAGTACAAACCAATAAATAAAATAATATCTGTGTTACTCTTTGAGGTGGAAAAAAGTACTCTTTTAAAAATGCTTACAATCTAGTGGGAAAGATATACAAGTGAATAAATAGTTACAATACACTTGTGTTGAGGGCATGAAAAATAGGCTGGACAAGTATAGTAGAGTATAATTCATTTCATTCCTGTGAAATGAATGCAAGAAGCTAAATAGGAAAGGTAACATTCATCTTCTGTCTTGAAAGATGAGTAGATATTTTCCAGGAGGATGAGTAAAGAAAGGTCATTTTAGCAGAGGAAATTGCAGATGCAAAGGCAGATAGGTGTGAGAGAGTATATCGTGATTGAGGAACTGTAGGAGTTTATTGACTGGAGAGTAGTATTTGTGTTGAAAAGGGTGAGAAATGAGGTTAGATAGATAGGCAAGTTCTAGAGAGTGAAGGACTTGGTATGTTATATTCTTATACTCTGGAGTTTAGACCTGACCTGGATCCAACAACACAAGAGAAGACTCTACACATGGACATCACCAGACGGTCAATACCAAATTCAGACTGATTATATTCTTTGCAGCCAAAGATGAAGAAGCATCATATTGTCAGCAAAGACAAAACCGGGAGCAGACTGTGGCTCATCATGAAACCCTTATTGCCAAATTCAGACTTACATCGAAGAAAGTAGGGAAAACCACTAGACCATTCAGGTATGACCTAAATTAAATCCCTTATGATTATACAGTGATAGTGACAAATAGATTCAAGGGATCAGATCTGATAGAGTCCCTGAAGAACTATGGATGGAGGTTCGTGACATTGTACAGGAGGCAGGGATCAAGACCATCCCCAAGGAAAAGAAATGCAAAAAGGCAAATGGTTGTCTGGGGAGGCCTTACAAATAGCTGAGAAAAAAAGAGAAGCTAAAGGCAAAGGAGAAAAGGAAGGATAAACCCATTTGAAAGCAGAGTTCCAAAGAACAGCAAGGAGAGATAACAAAGCCTTCTTCAGTGATCAATGCAAAGAAATAGAGGAAAACAATAGAATGGGAAAGACTAGCAATCTCTTCAAAAAAATTAGAGATACAAAGGACACATTTCATGCAAAGATGGGTACAATAAAGGGCAGTATGGACCTAACAGAAGCAGAAGATACTAAGAAGAGGTGGCAAGAATACACAGAAGAACTGTACAAAAAAATCTTCATGACCCAGATAATCATGATGATGTGATCACTCACCTAGAGCCAGACATCCTGGAATGCAAAGTTAAGCAGGCCTTAGGAAGCATCACTACGAACAAAGCTAGTGGAGGTGATGGAATTCCAGTGGAGCTGTTTCAAATTCTGAAAGATGATGCTGTGAAAGTGCTGCACTCAATATGCCAGCAAATTTGGAAAACTCAGCAGTGGCCACAGGACTGGAAAAGGTCAGTTTTCATTCCAATCCCAAAAAAAGGCAATGCCAAAGAAGGTTCAAACTACCGCCCAATTGTATTCATTTCATGCGCTCACAAAGTAATGCTCAAAATTCTCCAAGCCAAGCTTCAACAGTACGTGACCTGTCAACTTCCAGGTTCAAGCTGGATTTAGAAAAGGAAGAGGAACCAGAGATCAAATTGCCAACATCTGTTAGATCATCAAAAGAGCAAGAGAGTTTCAAAAAATATCTACTTCTGCTTCATTGGCTCTGCCAAAGCCTTTGACTGTGTGGATCACAACAAACTGTAGAAAATTCTCCAAGAGATGGGAATACCAGACCACCTGACCTGCCTCCTGAAAAATCTGTATGCAGGTCAAGAAGCAACAGTTAAAACTGGACATGAAAAAACAGACTGGTTCCAAATTGAGAAAGGAGTAGTCAAGGCTGTATATTGTCATCCTGCTTATTTAACTTATATGCAGAGTACCTCATGCGAAATGCTGGCCTGCAGGAAGCACCAGCAGGAATCAAGATTGTCAGGAGAAATATCAATAACCTCAGATATGCAGATGACACCACCCTTATGACAGAAAGCGAAGAAGAACTAAAGAGCCTCTTGATGAAAGTGAAAGTGGAGAGTGAAAAAGCTGGCTTAAAACTCAACATTCAGAAACGAAGATCATGGCATCCGGTCCCATCACTTCGTGTCAAATAGATGGGGAAACAATGGAAACAGTGGCTGACTTTATTTTTCTGGGCTCCAAAATCACTGCAGATGGTGACAGCAGCCATGAAATTAAAAGACACTTGCTCTGTGGAAGAAAAGCTATGATCAACCTAGACAGCATATTAAAAAGCAGAGACATTACTTTGCTAACAAAGGTCCTTCTAGTCAAAGATATGGTTTTTCCAGTAGTCATGTAAGGATTGAGAGTTGGACTATAAAGAAAGCTGACTGCTGAAGAATTGATGCTTTTGAACTGTGGTGTTGGAAAAGACTCTTGAGGGTCCCTTGGACTGCAAGAAGACCCAACCAGTCCATCTTAAAGGAAGTCAGTCCTGTATATTCATTGGAAGGACTGATGCTGAAGCTGAAACTCCAATACTTTGGCCGCCTGATGCTAAGAACCTACTCATTTGCAAAGACTCTGATACTGGGAAAGATTGAAGGTGGGAGGAGAAGGGGATGACAGAGAATGAGATGGTTGGATGGCATCAGCGACTCAATGGACATGAGTTTGAGTAAACTCTGGGAACTGGTGATGGACAGGGAGGCTTGGCATGCTGCAGTTCATGTGGTCTCAGAGTCAGACAGGACCAAGCGACTGAACTGAACTGAGACCTGATCCTATAGACTACTCCAGGGAGCTACTAGCCATATGTTGCTAGTTACATTTTAATTAAAATTAAATTAAAATCCAATTCCTGCTGCTGCTGCTAAGTCGCTTCAGTCGTGTCCGACTCTGTGCAATCCCATAGACGGCAGCCCACCAGGCTCCCCCATCCCTGGGATCCTCCAGGCAAGAACACTGGAGTGGGTTGCCATTTCCTTATCCAATGCGTGAAAGTGAAAAGTGAAGTCACTCAGTCGTGTCCGACTCTTAGCGACCCCATGGATTGCAGTCCACCAGGCTCCTCCGTCCATGGGATTTTCCAGGTTGCACTAATCACATTTCAAGGGCTTAATTGCCACAAATTGTTGGTAGTTACCATTTTGTACAGAGCAGATATAGTACATGAGTATATTTGCAGGAAGTTCTGTTGAATAGCACTGCTATAGGAAGTGTGTGGGAAGTATAAAATGTCCTTGGGCGGAGGAGTGATATGGTCATATTCTGTTTAAAAACATCACTCTGATGGCAACACTGAGTGGTTTGGAGGAGAGGGAAAGGGGGATTTGTCAAATCATTTAAAAAGGGAAGCAATAACAGGACTTCCCCAGCTGAGACTGCTCTTTTGGAAACCTGCAGTTGCAGTTCTATGGAGTAGAAGGAGTCTAGGTGATGAAATCAGCCAGCTCATCACTTATAGTGTGACTTATGCTAACTAGGTAACTTCTTCATACCTCTGTTCCTCATCTATGTAATGGGTATAATGACGCCCAGCTTCTCAGGGTTATTGGGAGAATCAAATAAACATACCTGAAGAGATCTGACCTTATATAAACTAAGAATTTGAAGTGTTTTGGAAAGCTCACTTCTGGGGTTCCCTGGTGTTCCAGTGGTTAAGAATCCTCCTTGTAATGTAAGGAACACTGGTTTGATTCCTGGTCAGGGACGATCCCACATGCTGCTGAGCAACTACCGACAATAGCCCTTTGTAACTCCTTAAAATTCCAGCATAGGAAGGACTAATAAAGCAATAGGATAAGGTACCTTGGCAGGGTTTCTGACAACAAAGCAAACTCTGACTTACTGAAGACCCATTCATATTTATCAGTTTTTACATCTTTTACTTGCTAAGAACAAGAAAAGTAATAACAAAAACAGAAGCAAAGTAATAATAACAGCAACAATAAAAATAACTGCATATCGGTTATTTCACTTGATGTTAACTTTGTGACCATGCACTCCCTTCATATACAGGGTTTATGTGTACATCTCTGTAAGTGGAATTCCTCATTGCTTTATAATTGTCTGTTTACAACTTGGCCTCCCTACTAATCTCTATGTTGTTGTTGAGTTGCTAAGTCTTGTCTGACACTTTTGCGACCCCATAGACTGTAGCCTGCCAGGCTTCTCTGTCCATAGAATTTTCAAGGCAAGAATACTGGAGTGGGTTGCCATTTCCTTCTCCAGGGGATCTTCCCGACCCAAGGACTGAAGCTGCCTCTCCTACTTTGCCAGGTGGGTTCTTTACCACTGAGTCACCAGGGAAGCTCACTAATCTCTACAAGCCACTTAAAAATTATAAAATATAATTTAATATATGTATACCTAGTGAATTGATTACTACAGTCAAGCTAGGTAATATATCACCTCCTCACATAGCTTTTTCTGTGATGAGAAAATCTGAAATACTCCTAGCACATTTCCAGTATTTGATACAGTGTTAACAACTATAGTCATCATGCTGTACATTAGATCTCTGGATTTATTCATCCTACATAACCGGAAATTTGTACCCTTTGACTAACATTTCCTCATCTCTCCTCTTCATCTCCACTACCCCAGCCCCTGGTAACCACCATTCTATACTCTGTTTCTATGAATTTGATTGTTCTACATTCCACATAAGTGAGATCATGGAGTATTTGTCTTTCTGTGCTTGGCTTATTTCATTCAGCATAATGTCCTTCAGTTTCATCCATATCATAAATGACAGGATTCTTTTTAAATGCTGTTGTAATATTCCATTATATATATACTGTTTTTACTGTTTTATATAATGGCTATAACAATTTACATTTCCACCAACAAAGTGGAAGGATTCCCTTTTCTCAACATCCTCACCAATGCTTTTTTTTTAAAATCTCTTTGATAATAGCCATTCACTGAGCTGTGAGGTATCTCCTTGTGGTTATAATTTGCATTTTGCTGATGATTAGTGATGTTGAGCCTCTTTTCATATATCTATTGACCATTTGTACATCTTCTGAGAAATGTTTCTTCAGATCCTGTGTCAAATTTCAAACCAGGTTTCTTGCTATCAAGTTGAGTTCAATATATATACATATATGTACTTTAGATATTAACTCCTTATCAGATANTTATAATTTGCATTTTGCTGATGATTAGTGATGTTGAGCCTCTTTTCATATATCTATTGACCATTTGTACATCTTCTGAGAAATGTTTCTTCAGATCCTGTGTCAAATTTCAAACCAGGTTTCTTGCTATCAAGTTGAGTTCAATATATATACATATATGTACTTTAGATATTAACTCCTTATCAGATATATTATTTGGAAACATTTTCTCCCATTCTGTAGGTTGTCTCTTCACTCTGTTGTTTTGTTTGCTGCATAGAAAACTTTCAGTTTGATGCAATCCTCTATCAGCTACTTAAGGACTGAAGCTGCCTCTCCTACTTTGGCAGGTGGGTTCTTTACCACTGAGCCACCAAGGAAGATCACTAATCTCTACAAGAGGAGGATACTCGGTTGCATCCTACTCTTGGTGACACTGTGGACTGCAGTCTTCCAGGCGCCTCTGTCCATGGAATTTTCCAGGCAAGAATATTGGAGTGGGTTGCCATTTCCTACTCTACAGCATCTTCCCCACCCAGGTATCGAACCCGCGTCTTTTGCACCTCCTGCGTTATCAGTCAGATTCTTTACCACTGCGCCCTTTGGGAAGCTCTTACTTGAGGGCAGGGAATACTCATCTCTGTTTTCCCAGTGTTCAAGCAATGGATTGGCACAAAGTCATACTAAGTAAATGGTTGATGTATGTAAATAAGTAAATGAGTGTGTGCTGTGACATTATTATCTCGTGAGAAGGTGTCTGTCAGAGGGAAAACACTTTGCATAAAGGAGACAGTTTGAAACTCAGTTCTGCCTGAGTTGGTTGGCCCTAGACAAGCCTTTTTAACCTTTTGCAAAATCCTGATATGTAAAATCCAGTGATAATATCTCACTAATAGGCTTGTTATAAGGAATAAATTGATGCTCCGAGCATAACGCGCTGCACAAAGTGGTCACGCACTAAAAAATAGCTATTATCATCAGGCAACTGAATGTCAGGAAGGCTCACTTAGGGTCATTCAGCTTTTAAATAGAGGTTGGAAGTCAGATTTCCATGTCCTGTGCTAGACCCTGGAATGAATCAGGCAGGATTTCAGTCCCTGCTGCGGCTTAGTTGTTCAGTCGTGTCCGACTCTCCGCAGCCCCAAGGATTGTAGCCTGCCAGGCTCCTCTGTCCACGGGATTTTCCGGACAAGAATACTAGAATGGGTTGCCATTCCCTTCTCCAGGGGATCTTCCCCACCCAGTTATACTCTTGGAATGGCAGGCAGATTCTTTACCTCTAGTGTTACCTAGTGTGAGAAATTCGCAATTAAATACGGTAAAGAGAAATTAACAAGTAATTAATATATATATAGTGAGTAAAGTGAAAGTCGATCAGTCGTGTCCGACTTTTTTGAGACCTCACGGACTACACAGTCTGTGGAATTCTCCAGGCCAGAATCCTGGAGTGGGTAGCCCTTCCCTTCTCCAGGGGATCTTCCCAACCCAACCCAGGTCTCCCGCACTGCGGGCGTATTCTTTACCAGCTGAGCCACAAGNCACAGTTCAAAAGCATCAATTCTTCAGTGCTCAGCCTTCTTCACAGTCCAACTCTCACATCCATACATGACCACAGGAAAAACCATAGCCTTGACTAGACGGACCTTAGTCGGCAAAGTAATGTCTCTGCTTTTGAATATACTATCTAGGTTGGTCATAACTTTTCTTCCAAGGAGTAAGCGTCTTTTAATTTCATGGCTACAATCACTATCTGCAGTGATTTTGGAGCCCAAAAAATAAAGTCTGACACTGTTTCCACTGTTTCCCCATCTATTTCCCATGAAATGATGGGACCGGATGCCATGATCTTCATTTTCTGAGTGTAGAGCTTTAGGCCAACTTTATCACTCTCCACTTTCACTTTCATCAAGACGCTTTTTAGTTCCTCTTCACTTTCTGCCATAAGGGTGGTGTCATCTGCATATCTGAGGTTATTGATATTTCTCCCAGCAATCTTGATTCCAGCTTGTGTTTCTTCCAGTCCAGCGTTTCTCATGATGTACTTATCCTACCATGAACAAGGGGCTCCTTGTGCTTCCTCTTTTGTAGGACATGCTGCTCTGTTTTAACCCTGTTTTGATGACTGTTTCTACCCCTAAATGATGTGCATCCTTAGGGTAGAGGCCTTGTCTCATGTTTCTTCTGTGTCCTCAGTGTACAGTCCAGGGCCTGGCATCAAGTAGAGGACAATAAACATTGATTGAGCTGAACCTAAATGTGGTTATTGGAGCTGCCCCGAGGTTTTGTAAATCAGAACTGGCAAACACAGCCCACTCTCTGTAAACAGCTGTCTCCAGCTGACCTTGCTTGCTTGAAAGGAGTGATTCTCCCTTTTGTTAGGGCTGTAGGCTTTTCTCCGGATACTATTCATGTTCCAGGGTGGCTAGCACAATAGTGCTGGATAGTGGTGGAGGCTGCTCGAGACTCCTTACTTCGCGCTTGGGACAGCACAATGAAGACTTTCTTCTGCTAGCTCTCAGAGGCCCTGTCCCAAGTCCCTGTCTCTTGTACCCTTGGTAAATTGGACTGGAAAAGCTAGAAGGCATCTTTGGCCTCCTTTCTTTCCCTAAAGTAAGGACCTATAAAAAATAATAAACAGCCAGATTTCCATTTTTTCTTCCCTGACTCAGGCTGACTCCTCTACTCTCTTGAACGCTACAGCCCTGAGACAAGAGTTAATTCTCATGTACAAAGTGGCTAGTGCTTGTCCCTTTTCTGCTAATCTCTTCATTCCTCCTTCCAAAGGCCCCACACTCAGTTTTATGACTCCTGAACTTTGGGAAGGAAAAGGCACATCTACTTCACTCAGCTTTCCTTTTCAATACTGGTTTTCTTTCTCTCTTGCATGGCCTGGTTTATAACTCTAGGTTCGTTCCCATCCCTCCATCCTGTCCTTGATGCCTCTCTGAGGAGTTAGTGACAGCAGAGGTGAAAACGAAGCTTCCCTCTGGGTGGCAGCATGAGGATGATAACAAGTCATGGGATTCCAGGTCTCTTGGCGCAGACCCAGCCTCCTTCTCAGTGACTTCCCGTTTTTCACCCTGTGCTTCAGGTGCATCTTTTCATACGTCCATGCCGTCTCATGCCTCTGTGTCCTTGTACGTGCATATCTTCCTTTTTTCCCCTCTCATCATGTGAGACCCACCTTGACTTGTGGCAATGAGGGACCACACTTCAAAGCATATCTCCAGGCATAGCACTGTGTCTATTCCTTCAAGGGCCCTGCGTCATTCTGTTAAAATTTAAAAGGCTTCAGATTGTTTACAGTGATTTTTATTTGATAAAAATAAGAAGGTAGTCCTTCACATTTGTATAGTGCTAGGTCATATCTCCCAAGACCACCTAGTTGCCCTCAGCTGTTGTTCAAACTCCAATCCTAGGGTAATAGCAGCCGAAGAATAAAAGCAATGCCAAGAGGAAGATGTGGGAGGATGAAATAGAGGCAGCATAAATGGCTGTCAGTTTTAGCTGTTATACGTTCTATTTTTCAGGCTCTGGGGCAAGAGAGTAAGATTTTTGAACTCAGACAAATTTACTTGCTCTTTGTGGAATGGCCCCTAGGAAATCAAGATGTCTTTTTTCTTAGAAACGTCATACTGTTTTGACTGTTGACATAGCGGAGGTGTTTGTCATTTCTGACACCTACTTATTTTGTTGTAGCACTCATAGATTGATCAGCGCTTACAGCCACAAGTCTGTGAGGAGACTGTGGCATCATTCCCAGAAAAATCAGCAGATCAAAACCACTTTATGGTGACAGTCCTAGCTTCCTTGAAACAGAAAGATTGGTTTTGCTGGCCTGGTGACCGTTGGGCTAGACATGGATTTTAGGACTGGCTTACAGAGAGCTGTTTTAAACTGGCATCCATGTTTTCCCTCAAGTCTGCCTCTTGTAACTCACCGAAAAGAACAATCGGCGTTGAGCATCTGCTATGTGCCAGGCACAGTGCTTTGCACAGATGATGCTGTGGTGAGTGGGGCACAGTCTCTTCTTACAAAACCTATAAAGTGGGCTGGGAAGGATAGTGCTCAGAAATGTAACTAAAATACATGTGGGGAATGCTTTACTAGAGGAATGAACTAAATATCAGTGGAGCTAAGCTAAAGGAGCAGTTCTCCCTGAAAGGGCCAGTGGAGGTCTTACAGAGTTCAGCTCAACAAACATTTATTTATTTATTTTAAAATTAATTTTTATATTTTAATTGGAGGCTAATTACTCAAAAAACATTTATTAAATACCACCTATATTCTTGCACTGAATACATAAAGTGAACTGGCACTCATTTAGGAGTATCCAGTTGCCTGGGGTAGCAGGAAACACTGGGGCTGTAAAAACTATTTTAGAGTTTCCCAGAGCTTTTCCAGGTACAGAGTGATTTCTGTGAAGACCTGACTTTTAGCTTGCACCATTAGAGTGCCCTGGTCTCCAGCCCACTGGGTTCTCATTCTGCCTTGCCTATTCTGTTAAATTACAACAGTGTTAGAGTTTTAGAGAGATTCATATTTGATGCGAATAAAAGTAATGATCTCTTTCCATTTTCAAAGTGCTCTCACGTCCATTATCTCATTGCCTGTCAAACCATAGGCCTTTGGAACACTGGTGATGCTAGAGTGGAACCCTTCTTCAAGTTTAATAATGGCAATCTGCCATATTTTAGAAAATATTAAGCTAATGGATAGAGTTGTCTAAATTTCAGGTTTTTCTCCCATCAGTTTTATTTGATGAAAATAAGTGTTAACAGAGAAACTCATATGGTTTCATATTTTTTGAAATGCAAACAACTCCATTTATATACTATAACCATATTTTCTGCTAGTTAAGTCATTCTTGTTTTATGTGATGAAACCACATTGATGAGTATTTCATGTGCTTCACAAAGGGGAACATGATTTTTTTTTTAGGCCCTTTGTAACCAACAAATTTGAAAACCATGCTTTTCGATTCACCAACTATCCTGTGAGGTAGACAGGACGGAAAAGGACACTGAGGAGGATAAGTGATTTCTCCCTGACAGTATATATATTCTGCCAGTAAATAATCCAACTAGAACCAGCATTTAATTAAGTTCAACTCAGCATTTATATGATTTTTTTTTTAGGCCCTTTGTAACCAACAAATTTGAAAACCATGCTTTTCGATTCACCAACTATCCTGTGAGGTAGACAGGACGGAAAAGGAAACTGAGGAGGATAAGTGATTTCTCCCTGACAGTATATATATTCTGCCAGTAAATAATCCAACTAGAACCAGAATTTAATTAAATTCAACTCAGCATTTAATGTTGCTGGATTCTGCTACTGCTGCTAAGTCACTTCAGTCATGTCCGACTCTGTGCAACCCCATAGACGGCAGCCCACCAGGCTCCCTGTCCCTGGGATTCTCCAGGCAAGAACACTGGAGTGGGTTGCCATTTCCTTCTCCAATGCATGAAAGTGAAAAGTGAAAATGAAGTTGCTCAGTCATGTCCGACTCTTAGCCACCCCATGGACCACAGCCTACCAGGCTCCTCCGTCCATGAGATTTTCCAGGCGAGAGTACTGGAGTGGGGTATTGCTGGACTCTAGAAATAGAGAAATGAATGAGACATAATACCTTCTTGTTGAGACAATGATTTGGCTGTCATAATAGAAATTCACTTAATCAAGGGGCTTAAATAAGATAGAGTTTGTTTTTCTGTCATATAAAGTATAGGTAGATATTCCAGCTTTCTGTTTTGCAAACGTATCCTACTGCTTTTATCTTGTAGTCTGCAATGGCTGCTCCCACTACAGCCTGCATGTCCACATTCCAGCCTGTAGGCAGGGGAAGGGGAAAGCACGTGCATGAGCTAATACCCCACTGGCCAGAACTCAGTCATGGAACCATACCCAGCTGCAGGACTGGTTGGGAAATGTAATTTTTATTATGAATGGTCATGTACCCAGGAAAAATTCAGCAGTTCCACGATTAATGGAGAAAGAGAGAATATTGAGAAAACTGGCAGTCTCTACACACCATCCTTAAAGGGAAAGGCAGAGATTAGGAGAAATGTTTTGGAATTAGGCAGACCCAAGTTAACGATTCGATTCTTTGCTTACTAGTGTATGTCCTTGGGTAAGTTACTTAACTTTTGCAAACTGCAATTTTCTTGCCCTTAAATAGCTATGTTATTTAAATGTTTTGTGAGGATTAAGTTAAAAAAGAAAGTTTTAAGTACTTAGCACAGTGTCTGAAACATGGAGCCCATGAGTAGTTAGTAGTGGTGATAATGATGATGTTGATTGATAGCATTAGTCCTTCTTTTTACAATACCATAGTATTCTATTTTCCTCCCTCAAATTATGCATCTTCTTATAATTACTTGTTTTATATACGCCTTTTCCAATAGATTGCAAGTTTCAGCAAGCAGAAACTGTGGCTGTGTTATTTACTATTGTATCCCCATTGCTAACCCTGGTCCAGCTTCTCAATTGAGCTTAGTCACTCAGTGGTGTCTGACTCTTTGGGAACCCATGGGTTGGACTGTAGCCTGCCAGGCTCCTCTGTCTATGGGGATTCTCCAGGCAAGAATACTGGAGTGGGTTGCTATCCCTTCCTCCAGGGGATCTTTTCAACCTAGGGATTGAACCCATGTCTCCCACATTGCAGGTGGATTCTTTACCATCTGAGCCACCAGGGAAGCCCTGGCTTATCTCTAGTGGTCAGAAAATATTTGTTGAATAAATGGATACATGTGCTAAGTGATACTGGTGTCTAAGGGAAAGAGGGTTGCTACTATTACTACTACTAAGTCGCTTCAGTCGTGTCCGACTCTGTGTGACCCTATAGACAGCAGCCCACCAGGCTCCCCTGTCCCTGGGATTCTCCAGGCAAGAACACTGGAGTGGGTTGCCATTTCCTTCTCCGATGCATGAAGGTAAAAAGTGAAAGTGAAGTCGCTCAGTCGTGTCCAACTATGGAAACATATAAGCATAGTACCTACCTCAGCATGAGGAATGAGGGAAGGCTTCCTGAAAGAGCATGAATGGAGTCTTAAAAAAATGATTAAACTAGGAGGGACTTCCTTGGTGGTCCAGTGGTTAAGGCTCTGCATTTACATTGCAAGGAGCACAGGTTCCATCCCTGGTTGGGGGAAAAATGACGAGGAGTTCCTCACATTGAGGGTGTTGGGTGAAAAGTCAAACTCTCTGCAGGAAGGGGAAACATTCTGGGCAAAAGTGGGAAGTCATTGATCCTGGAGGTGCAGTTGGGAAACTTTAAGCAGTTCGTGTTAATCCTGGAATCTTGAGGAGGCACGTAGAAGATGATGGGACATGAGACCTGAGAAGTAGACATGTCTTGATCAACTTTTTAAAAAAGATATCATTTATATTGAGTAACTGCTGTTTACTCTTATATGTTATACAAAAAACCTAGGAGTATTGACTTGCTCATTGTCCTTTCAGGCTCAACCACCTGAGGTCATTGCTTTTGGGTTTTAATTACCATGGTGCAGCAAGGTAGCTTGTGCTGAACTTGCCATGGGAGATGGCCTACTTGTAATGATTAAATTGAGAGGGTTTGTTCTTTTCTGTATATCTGTCTCTCTCTCATCTGTAAGCTCCTTTAGAGTTGGGACTGTGTTTTCTCTTTGGTGTCTTTCCTTAGAATGGTTGAATCAGTACTTTGCATTAACAGGGGTTTAATGAGTGCCTCATTCTGTGAAGCATACCAATAGGAGCATGCTTCTGTCCAATAATAATAATAATAATAATGTCCTATATTGTCCTACCTGTGTACATTACTCAGTCTTTCTTTAAAGATGTCATTTATTGAGCAACTACTATATACCAGATCATGTCATCACTATGTGCCAGGCTTTTAAAAGAATTATATCATTTTATAGTATTACAAATGATATCATTTAATCCTCAGATATACTGTGGTAATTAAGGGCCCTATTTGCACTCATCTCACATGCTAGTAAAGTAATGCTCAAAATTCTCCAAGCCAGGCTTCAGCAATATGTGAACCGTGAACTCCCTGATGTTCAAGCTGGTTTTAGAACAGGCAGAGGAACCAGAGATCAAATTGCCAACATCCGCTGGATCATGGAAAAAGCAAGAGAGTTCCAGAAAAACATCTATTTCTGCTTTATTGACTATGCCAAAGCCTTTGACTGTGTGTATCACAATAAACTGTGGAAAATTCTGAAAGAGATGGGAATACCAGACCACCTAACCT
>SJYX01008153.1:64271-84089 GCA_006410675.1 Oreotragus oreotragus | reverse complement strand
CTAGTCAAGGCTATGGTTTTTCCTGTGGTCATGTATGGATGTGAAAGTTGGACTGTGAAGAAAGCTGAGCGCCGAAGAATTGATGCTTTTGAACTGTGGTGTTGGAGAAGACTCTTGAGGGTCCCTTGGACTGCAAGGAGATCCAACCAGTCCATTCTGAAGGAGATCAACCCTGGGATTTCTTTGGAAGGAATGATGCTAAAGCTGAAACTCTAGTACTTTGGCCACCTCATGCGAAGAGTTGACTCATTGGAAAAGACTCTGATGCTGGGAGGGATTGGGGGCAGAAGGAGAAGGGGACGGCCGAGGATGAGATGGCTGGATGGCATCACGGACTCGATGGACGTGAGTCTGAGTGAACTCCCGGAGATGGTGATAGATAGGGAGGCCTGGCGTGCTGCGATTCATGGGGTCGCAAAGAGTCGGACACGACTGAGCGACTGAACTGAACAGAACTGATTTGAGGAATCTAAGACATATTAAATGACTTGCCCAAGTGACAATAATTTCCAGAGCCAATATTTGAACTAAGGATGGTCAGAATCCATCTAATGTCCACACTATTTCCATTTCACAAAAATTCATT
The DNA here is from genome assembly GCA_006410675.1 of Oreotragus oreotragus. Taxonomy (NCBI): domain Eukaryota; kingdom Metazoa; phylum Chordata; class Mammalia; order Artiodactyla; family Bovidae; genus Oreotragus; species Oreotragus oreotragus. The sequence goes on along the minus strand of SJYX01008153.1, from coordinate 83,503 downwards.
ATTTTGAGCTTCACAGAAACCTTAGGTGTTAAGATTGACACCTAGAGAGGTTACTCGGTGTCATGTAGTGACTAAGCAGATGGTATTTGAGCCAAGATTTTCTTTTCTTTCTTTCTGACCGTGCTATACAGCATGTGGGATCTTAGTTCCCCAACCAGGGATCAAACCAATGCTGCCTGCAGTGGAAATATGGTGTCTTAACCACTGGACTCCCAGGGAAGCCCCCCAGAATTTTCTTGGGTGTCCATCTTAGTCAAGTGCTCTTTATGCAGTACCAGGCTGCCAACCCCATCAGGGCCATGCCTTCTGTCTGGTATATGTTTATTGAGTGTGCTACACTCAAATTAGCATGTTTATGTTAATTATAAACATAGCCACTTGATATCTATGTACCTTATAGCTTATTATGGACTGTTCAGAGTACCATCACCAAAATCATTTAAGTCCCAGGTGTAATTTTTAAAATTTCCATCACTAGAATTCCTGGAAGTATATATGCTGCAGGCCTGTCAGCTTTTCATTTGAGGATTAAGAAGATACAATTTCTTCCCAATTTTCCCACCCTGGAGAATGCCATGTATAGTGAAAGGCAGATAGAATTATTATAATTTTGGGGGAAACTAGAGGAGAGAGCTTGGGTTTGGGGCCACAGACTCAGCTTCTAGCCATGGCTAGACATAAAGTAGTTGCTTTTTCCATTTCCTTACTGTTGTAATCTTTAAACAAGTCATTTCCCCATTCTAGACCATGACTTCCCCCTTATATAAAATTAGGGGGAAAAGGAAGGAGAAACTAATTTATCTCTAAGATACCTTCCAGCTATAACAGTTCATGATTCTAATCTGACTCTTTTCTCTATCTGTTCTCTGCCAGCAAAATTTCCCAGTGAAAGTGAAGTGAAGTCACTCAGTTGTGTCTGACTCTTTGCAACCCCGTGGACTGTAGCCTATCAGGCTCCTCCGTCCATGGGATTTTCCAGGCAAGAGTGCTGGAGTGGATTGACGTTTTCTTCTCCAGGGGATCTTCCCGACCCAGGAATCGAACCCAGGTCTCCTGCATTGCAGGCAGACGCTTCACCGTCTGAGCCACAGCCAAATACAACATCCTTTCAGAGGACCCTTCAGAGGACCTCAGTTTTCTGTCAGTAAAATAGGAGTAATATGGATATTTTTGTACAAAAATGGTTTAGTGATTTATCCCATGACCCATTTGGGGCATCATAGTGTACTCCTTCAGGGATCTAAGGCTATCTGCCCTGGGCCATCCCACAGTGAATCCAGGTCAGTCACAGCAGTATACAGTTTGATGGTAGATAGCAGTCCATCTTCCCTACCACCTTTTTCCTAGCCTCCATTCATTTCCTGCCTAATTCGCCTTCACAGGCAGGCAGGGTAACCTTCCCAAAACACAGCTCTAGTCATATACATCCCTAGCACAGATATCTTTAATAGCTCCCCATGGCAGTCATGAAGGTCTGAACTCAGGCAGTAAGAATAGAAAGGAAAGGATAAGAACGATTGTGAAGGTAAAATGATAGGAACTGGTATCTGAAATTTCATGCACTCAAACTCTTGCTGGCTATGTTGTGCCCTGGCTCAGAACTGAAATATAATATCACAATGGGATCCTGATGGTGTGGATCAGTCCAGACAGATCTAGGTTAACATGGAAAAGCAAGTGAGATGCCAAGAGGGATACTAGAATCAACCTTCTTTTTGTTCTCCTAAAGCAACACCTTTGAAGAGCCCTGGCATTTTCCCTGGTTAAGAAAAGCCTCCTGCAGGCTTCAAAGAAGCTCCTCCCTTCTTTGCTGGAAAATTTCAGCCACACCTCATTGCATTCTGACTTTAACATTCTTCACAGCTCCTACTGCAGTGCAGTCATGACGAGAAGTCTGAATTGCTGCATTCGGCCTCAGGTATGGTGGGCTCTGCACCACCACGCCTGCACCTTGATGGCTGGTTGACAGAAGCTGGCCTCTCACTCATAGCAAAGTCTAGGACCCTGGGGTGACTACCCTGTTAAGAACTTTAATAATGCAGAGGCTACAGTGGAAAAATTTCTGCGTTGGGAGGCAGGAGGTCTGGGTTAGTTCCTAAGATCTGTCCTGTGTGGCTCTGTGACTCTGGGGGACATATTTAATCTCTATGGGCTTCATATTCTTTCCCTGCAAAGATGAAGAACTGGGACAAAGTTATCTCTAAATGCCATCTTTTTCTAAAATTCCAAACTAGTGATTCATTGCATGTTTTGTCTCTGTTGGCCCCTGTGCTAGATATGAGGAATATGAAAACAAAAAATAATAAAAGTTAATGCATACTAAGTGTTTAAATATGTGCCACAGATTGAATTAAGTATATACAATGTTTTGTTCAGTTCTCAGAATATCCCTATGAGACTAGGTTTATCCTCAGTTTTACTGGCCTTGTGAAAGGACCATTTCTTGGTCTTCCCCCTGCCCCCTCCAGGTTGGGCCCCTGCTCTCTTATACTGACCTGGAGAGCTGGTCTCTTAGACTGACCTGGAGAGCAGCAATATGAGAGACCCATTCTAGGTGCTCAGCCAGAAACAACTCTGCTTGTGGCACTAACTAGGCTGCTGGCTGATAATTGTGGTGACTTAAGACATTGTAAATAGATTGACCCTCCTCACTATTTCTTAAAAAAATTTTTTTCTACCAAATAGCAAGACTTACATTAAATCTCCAGTAATTAGGACAGTGTGGTATTAGCTGAAGAACAGACAGATAGCCCACTGGAACAGAATAAAGAATATAGAAACAGATCGAAGTATCTATGAACATTTAGCATATGACCGTTCGTTATATGACAACACTGATTGCAGTGGTGTCCAATCAACTGGATTGGACAGTCATGTGACAAAAGCTGACTTGACTCCTACTGCACACTGTACGCAAAAAGCATTTAAAATTTTTGTAGATCTAAATGTGAATATTATAATTATCAAACTTCTGGGATAACATACAAAAATATACTCATGATCTTAAATTAAGCAAAGAGTTTTTAAATAGGACACAAAAGTCATTACAACTATACAAGGAAAAAACGAGTAAATTGGACTACATTAAAAAGCAAGAATTTTTGCTCAAAATGCACCATTAAAAAGTGAAAAAGGAAGATACAGGGAGGAAGAGGATATTTGTAACATGTACATTTAACAAAGGATCATATCTAGAATATAGAAGGAACCTCTACAAATCAGTAAGAGAAAGGAAGACCACCCAATCTAAAAAATGGGCAAAATACTTGAATAAACAGGTTACAAAAGAGAATATCCAAATGGCCGGTGGCCATGATGGAAATGTGCTCAAGTTCAGTAGACTTAAAGGAAATGCAAGTTAAAGTCTCAGTGCATTACCACTTCATACCAACAGAATGGGTAAAAGAAACCAACCAGAAAACCTGACTATACTCGGTTTTGTAAGTACTGGCAAGAATGTAAAGCACCTAGAACTCTTACATACTCTGGTGGGAGTCTAAATTGGAAACTATTTTTAAAAACTGTTTGAGAGAACTATTAAAGATGAACCTCTGCATTGCCTGTACCTCAGTAGTTTCAAGTTCTGGGTACATCCCCAACACAAATGCATACACATGTTCACTGAAAGATACATGCAGAAACATTAGTAGCAATACTGTTCATAGTGGTCCACACTGGAAACAACTCTAATTTGAAACAACTCTAATTTCTACCTCCAGTAAAAAGTATAAATAAGTTATAGCATATTCATATAAATAAACTGCTAGGGCAATGGGAAGTAAAGAATTACTGTTTCACCTAAAAATGATGAATCTTGCAAACATAATCAGTTAAAGAAGCTGTACACAAAAGAGAGCCTAGTATATTATTCCGTTTTCACAAATTTAAAAAATAGGCAAAATAACCCTTTGGTTTTGGAAGTCAGAATAGTGGTTTGCCAATTTGGGGGAGAGGATACTTTTGGGGTGCTGGTAGTGATCTGTTTCTTATTCAAGATACTGTTTATACAAGTGTTTTCAATTTGTGAAAATTCATTGAGATGTGTATTTATTTATGCAAATTTCATATGAATGTTGTTCAGTTGCTAAGTTGTGTCAGACTCTCTGTGACCCCATGGACTGCAGCATGCCAGGCTTCCCTGTCCTTCTCTATCTCCCAGAGTTTGCTCAAATTCATGTCCATTGAGTCGGTGATGCTATCTAAACATCACATCGTGTGCTGCCATCTTCTCTTCCTGCCTTCAATCTTGGCCACCATCAGGATCTTTTCTAATGAGTCAGCTCTTCGCATCAGGTGGCCAAAGTATTGGGGCTTCAGCTTCAGCATCAGTTCTTCCAATGAATATTCAGGTTTTTATTTCCTTTAGAATTGAGGTTTGATTTCCTTGCAGTCCAAGGGACTTTCAAGAGCCTTTTCCAGTACCACAGTTTGAAAAGTACTGATTCTTCGGTGCTCAGCCTTCTTTATGGTTCAACTCTCACATCCATACATGTCTACTGGAAAAACCATAGCTTTGACTGTATGGACATTTGTCAGCAAAGATTATTTCCTTTAGAATTGAGGTTTGATTTCCTTGCAGTCCAAGGGACTTTCAAGAGCCTTTTCCAGTACCACAGTTTGAAAAGTACTGATTCTTCGGTGCTCAGCCTTCTTTATGGTTCAACTCTCACATCCATACATGTCTACTGGAAAAACCATAGCTTTGACTGTATGGACATTTGTCAGCAAAGAGATGTCTCTGCTTTTTAATATGCTGTCTAGGTTTGTCATAGCTTTCCTTCCAAAGAGCAAGCATCTTTTAATATCACAAGACTATTATACTGTAAAAACATTTTGACTTAAAATTTTTAAAAAACAAGGTATATTTTAAGATTCTAACTTTGAATGGATAAAAGATTCATATTATTAAAAATTCAAAAAATATAGAAGGGAAATAGTTTAAAAGTCTGCTACCCACCCCTGTTGCCCAGCCATCCAGTTCCCTTCCTCATTACCAATAGTATTAGTCTCTTTGTGTATCCTTCCAGAGTTATTTTTTAATATGCAAGCAAATACATATGTAAGTATTTAAACATACACACATCTATTCTTCCCCACTTACCCTTTTTATATGTATGGCAATATTCTGAAAACATTATTCTACAGTCTGCTTTTGTCGTTTATCTTAAAAATCTTTCTATATCACTACATAAAGAAGTTCCTTATTTCTTCTTACAGCTGCATAATGTACTACTGAAGGAATGTGCCATGATTTATTTAATAGATTCCCCTCCTGATGGGCATTTAGGTTAAATTATTTCTTGTTGAGAAGCTTTCTTGTTCCTGATCTATGTTGTGTTACATATCTATTTTTCCAGGCCTCATTTTAACTTTTTACAGCAGTTTGAACAGGTTGATCTGTAGTAAAGCAGTACTTTATATGAAATAAAAGGATAGAGATAAAATAATTTTTCTGCCTCTAAACTTTTAAAAGAAAGGCTGTCTAAATAATTGGACTGCATAATTTCAAAGCTAGGAAGGCTGGCAGAGAACTAATTCTGTGCTTTCTTGTGATTGATTTCCTTAATATTCTGATAAAAGTTAAGGATTTTCTCCTTGGAAAAATACACACATATGTAAAATTTTGCATATAAGTTTTGGGGTTGACAAACCCCTTAAAATTCCTCAATGGGTTCTAGATTAAGAATCTGTTGGGACTTTGGTGGTCCATTTAAGAATCCCACTGCCAGTGCAGGGACATGGGTTCAATCCCTGGTCTTGCAAGATTCCACATCCCACAGGGTAACTAAGCCCTTGTGCCACAACTATCGGGCCTGCACTCTAGTGCTCCTGCTTTACAACAGGAGAAGCCACCATGCTGAGAAGCCCACGCACCACAACTAAAGAAAGCCTGCATGCAGCAGTGAAAACCCAGCGCCGCCAAGAAGAAATAAATGTAAAAAAAGAGAAACAGTTCTTAAAAAAAAAAAAAAAAGAATCTGTTGGGAATTCCCTGGTGGTCCAGTGGTTAGGACTCTGTTTTCATTGCCAAGGGCCTAGGTTCATGTCCAACTCTTTTTGTGACCCTGGAGTTCTCCAGGCCAGAATACTAGAGTGGGTAGCCTATCCCTTCTCCAACAGATCTTCCCAACCCAGGAATCGAACCAGGGTCTCCTGAATTGCAGGTGGATTCTTTACCAACTGAGCTATCAGGGAAGCCGAAATAAATAAATAAAATTTTAAAAAAGAGAATGAATTCTTAAAAAAAAAAAATCTGTTGGGAATTCCCTGATGGCCCAGTGGTTAGGACTCTACTCTCACTGCAGAGGGCCTAGGGTCAATCCCTGACCAGGGAACTAAAATCTGACAAGCTGCACAGGCAGCCAAAAAAAGAGAGACTCCTCAAGAATCTGTTACCGTGTATAACCCCAGTGATATAAAAATTGGGAAACTGAGGGCCAGAGATGGAAAGTCAGTCTCAAAACTAGCTAATAGCAGAAGACAGTCACATGTATTTATATTAAATAACTGCCAGCAATATTTCCTCTGCTTTCATTGATTGATGCTACAGCCCAGAATGGCAAGGGAGGCTGCCTGTTCCTACCCAGGAAAAGTTCAGTTTGTAGGTAGGGTAATCAGAGAGAAACATGGTAAACAAATTTAATTGAAAGATTGATATATATATATACATGTATATATTAAGATGGTATTGTTAGAATTTCTTGTATAATACTTTGACTTTTCTTTCTCTTTTGTTTTGTGTTCAGCCCAAAAAGAAGAAGGGAAAAGTGGAAGTGAGACCCATTAATTTGGGGACAGATTATGAATATGGGGCTTTAAACATTCACCTGATTGCATATGACATGGCCTTGACAGAGAGTTATGCCCAGTATGTTCACAACCTCTGCAATCATCTCTCCATTAAAGTCGAGGAAAGGTAGGAAAGATGCCTTTGCATGGGATGTTCTTGGTGTGGATAGCATGCTCTACTTTGTTGCTGTTAAATGAGATATAATTTTTGTTTTGAGAAATAATTTACATGTAGTAAAATTCATTCTTTTTATGTATATAGTTTGCCACAATCAAAATACAGAACAGCTCCATTAAGTTTTAAAAAGTTTCTTGGTGCCTGAGGTGTAGTTAATCTCCTCTGTCTTGCCTCTAGAGTCCCTGGCAACCACTGATTGATTTTCTGTCCCTTTTGTTTTAAGTTTTCCAGAATATCATATAAACAGAATCATACAGTATATAGCTGTTTGTTTCTGGCCTCTTTCACTTAGCATAATGGATTTAAGATTTATCTGGGGTTTTGCAGACATTCTTTTATTCTCAATATCTATTCAGAATTCTGAATAGTATTCCATTAATTCTGAATAGATATTCAGAGTTCCATACTGAATATCTATTCAGTATTCCATTAATTCTGAATACCTATTCAGAATTCTGTGCCTTCACTGGTTGGTATACATTTGGATTCTTTCTAGTTTATTGGTAATTATGAATAAAGCAAATAGATTCAATAAAAATAAATAAATAAAATAAATAGATTCAAGGGATTAGATCTGATAGACATAGTGCCTGAAGAACTATGGATGGAGGTTCATGACATTGTATAGGAGGCAGGGATCAAGACCATCCCCAAGAAAAAGAAATGCAAAAAAGCAAAATGGCTGTCTGAGGAGGCCTTACAAGTAGCTGTGAAAAGAAGGAAAGCGAAAAGCAAAGGAGAAAAGGAAAGATATACCCATTTGAATGCAGAGTTCCAAAGAATAGCAAGGAGAGATAAGAAAGCCTTCCTCAGTGATCAATGCAAAGAAATAGAGGAAAACAACAGAATGGGAAAGACTAGAGATCTCTTTNAAAAAAAAAAAAAAAAAATCAATAAGAGGGAAACATAAGTCAATCAACCAGAAGTGCAGCTGGAAATTAGAGGCTGGGTCAATCATAGGACCTTTTGCATTTATTTATTTTTTAGTCAAAAAAGATTTTATGATTGTACTATAGGGTGATAGATATATAATCAGAAATCTTAAAAATATTATAGGCTAGACAGAGACTTCCTATTGAGTGGATGTGTGATGTACAACATCCTTTGAAGATAAATCTCCCTTGTGGATTATGGTGATGCTCCAAGAATACATCCTAATGTCAGGAAAAACCATTCCCCACCAATATACGCTGTAGTCATTTTCAGTGACTAGTGGTTTTGGGTCTGTGGTGTGTTTATTTTCCTACACAATAATGCAATGGATTATATAACCTTTGCAGTGGGCAGTCTTAGAATTCCCATGGTACAATGGTTCGTTCTTTTAAAAATGCATTAAATATGAATTAACCACTTCTCATTAAAAATAGTATATGTTATTTTCTTGCTTCTGTCTCTTCTTTCTCTTTCTTTTTTACATAGTCCTGTTTTCTTTTCCAGCTCCTTGCCTACACTCATTCTCAGTACTTTCAGAGCTTACTCACACATTTCTTTTTAGTTTTCTTTGTAGCAACTCCAACACATTTCCTTACGATGGTGATTGTTACTTAGCTTTTCTCCCTTGCTTTTCTACCCAACCTTGTTTATTTTCATTTTTCTCCCAATGGTCTAATTTTTCTCTGTGCCTGTCAAATTTAATTGAGGTTTGCTGCATGGTTAAGATGAAGAAAGCCTTTTCTTCCCAGGCTCAAAAAGGAAATTAGAGTGTCAGCTTAAAAAGTTTCAGTTTATCCTAGATTACTGACTCTCTCAAACAGAATCCTCTGCTTTTTCTTTTATAACTCTGATCAAGAAACAGCTCTGTGCTCTGTATAGAACACACTGGGGACATGGAGGTTCATGATTTGTATTTCTGAGTTCTCAGCTTTCTTAAATGTTATGAAACATTCTTATCACCAGATTCATCCCCCTTTCTCTTTTACTACTTCTGCTCTTTATGGATGTTTTGAGCTAAAATTCACCCTTCTTGTCAAAGTGGAACTTAGTCACTAATCAGAATGCAAAAGATGTTAGGGAGAGGTGTTAAACTCAAATGATCATCCTGAGAGGCACTTTCCTTTGTGGAAGAAGGAAAACGTGAAGGAGAACTGAAAAAAGAACTCTGGAACAGTGAAGAGTTACGAGATGTGCTTTGCATGAAAAACAGTACCCTCTACTTGGGAGTCTTTATCACTGGACATGTGTCTATTTTGTGGTGTCTCTGGGACATAGCTATCCTTGTGATGGGGACATCTTAAACTTTTCTGAGGTCTTGCTCAAGTCCGTTTTTAAGTGAGTGCATATGGGGGACAATATGAATTCTAAAATGTAGAGTATCTCAGACTCTCCACTGAGTCATTTCCTTATTTTTATTAATTGGCTTAGACCCAACTACAGAATGGAAAGCTATTTTTATGCATTTGCTCACAACTGAGAGATCTAACCCAAGACTTAAGCAACACAGTCTGCCAGCTTAAAACAGGAGGAAAAAAAATGTCTTACTATACTCCATTAAATTAAACTGACAATATGTTTCACATTTTAAGGTCATCTTTACCTTTTAAAACATTCATAGATGGTTAAGAATAGCCTCTGGCGGATGTGACAGTGCTTGAAGTTAAAGGGGTAGTCTGTGTATCATTTTCCCTCTATTGTGGATTCCTTAGGATATATTTTCTCTTGCTCGACATCTTCATAGTATGATGGATTGAAGCTCTATCGAACATAAGTACTCTGTAATAAAATGTGACTCACCTCCTCACTCCATTGTAAAAGTCCTAAAGGCAGTAACTCAAGTGTGTGGCTGACTCAGTAACTGCCCAGCACTATCTTTATTGAAATTATCCTGCAATCTGGAAGTTAGACGTGGAATAACCCATGATGAAGTCATCCTGACCCAGCTATTCTGGGCCAGTGTAGGAGTCTTTTCTGGGCAATTTTTTTTTCTAGTACTCTTTCAATTTAGTTTTATAACTATCAGTCATGCAACAACTCTGATCATTAATTTGACAAATTTCTATTCAAACTAGCTGTAAAACGATAGAATCTATCACTCATAAGCAGAGCATCTCTCCTGAAATGAAGTAGCATTTATTTTTCAAAGAAATAAGAGTTGGGAGGCAGCTCATAAAACTCCAGAAAACCTATGAGATGATTAAAAGTTACTCATGAAGTCCAGTCTTGTCTGTGTCTGGGCGTGGAGTAGCAAGGCTTATCTGGGATGGAATGTGTCCAGGCAGCGTGCCTGGGGCAGTGGAGAAGAATCTATATGCCAGAGGTAAAGGACTGCCCACTGAACCATCTTCACCCTTCTAGCTGTCAATGCTGAGCATGGGAAGATTAGAAGTAGACAGGAAAGGGAGCCTGGGAGGATGGATAGGACAGAGCACGCCGAGCAGTGGACTCAAATGAGTCACTGCTCTAGAAATGCAGGTCTGACTGTGGCTCCATCCCCGACAAGATGAGCTCCAAATCACTTAGTCTGGCAAAAGTACAGGCAAGATTTGGCTCAACCTCAGTGTTTGTTTCCTTCCTGATCCCTTGACCATTCTGCTCTCTCTCTCTGGAATGCCCTCTTCCCTTGCCTGTTTGAAAATTTGAATTTGTTTTTATCGAACTTACTTTAGCTCTCATTTCTTTGGGAAGCTTTCACTGACCTCAGAGACAGAGTTCATAGCTCCCTCTCTGCCAAGTGCACCCTCTGATTGCTGTACTTGTCCAAAGCCGTGTAATTTATCTACTTGATTTTTTTTTTCTGTCTGCTTCCTCTAATGGACTAGGAACTCCCTGAGGACATACCTGTGTCTTTATTCACGTGGTATCTGCTGTGCCTAGCACAGAACCTAGCACATAACAGAAGCTCTTGACATTTATGTACAGTGAATGAATGAGTGCATGAGTGAATGAGACAGAAGGCACCATTTTGGTGTTAGGAATCTAGGAGAGCATTCGGAGATGCCAAAGGAGATGTTTCTGTATCGCGGTGTTGGTTGGATTAAACGTTTTCTAAGAAAATGCCATTCATCAAATGGCTTTCCTGTCTTTTAAGAGATCACAGATTCAGCACAAAGGAAAATGAGAAATCACCTGGTTCAACATTCCACTTCAAAAAAAGAAGTCCTTTCCAGGGTCTTCTTGACAGAGAAGCAGCTGGCTTGCACTGGGATACCCCTGGGGCAGCAATTTACTGGAGAACCACTCTAGCCTCAGATGGCTATGTTCATCTTTCATGATTGGGCATAATTTGCTTCTTTGAACTCTTCATCCAAGTAAACGCTCAGTAAAATCTAGCTGTGACTACTGTCATTTTCTTTTTTCTTCATGAAAAATGCTTAAAGGTAGTTATCAAGGTTTCCATGTCTTTTCAAGGCTCATTTTCCTGATGACCTAAGCCTTAGCTCCTGACCTTCCTGGCCCCTCTCCTCTTCCTTGGTACAAGGCGCACCAGCTGCCGGTGTGTGATCACCAGTGCTCTTTGGGACCTGCTATCTTTGACATTTTCTGGCTCAATTCATTCCAGAGAAAGGCCCCTTTCACCCCTCTGCTCCATGCTTATCAGAAACAAACGTCCAAAGCAGAATGCAGTTGTGATTGCTTGATGTGGACAAAATATATATACAGGCACACAAATAAGAATCAACTCTGATGTAGTATTCATCAGCTAAAGGAGAGCTGGAATAGGGAAAGTGACTCTAAATAAATAATCAGGGATATAGAAAGCTCATCGTTTAAAAGAACTTGATAATATTAAATAGAAATTGTAGAAGAAAGCAAGCTTTCTTTCTGTATTAATTATTCACACGTTGCTGTTTGCTCATCAGAAAGCAAAACAAAATAACCTTTATTTCTTGGAAGCAAAGCCATTTTGAGCTCAAATAAATAAACTGAATTGTCAGAGAATAAGAGACTTGTGGGAGATTAAAAATAGATTGTGGGTTTTTCATTGCACTATGAGGTTCTTTTTTTTAATTGAAGTAAATTGATTTACAATGTTGTGTTAATTTCTGCTGTACAGCAAAGTGGTTTGATTATACATACATACACATTCTTTTTTTTTTTTTTTAATATTCTTTTCCATTATGGTTTGTCATAGGGTACTGAATCTAGTTCCCTGGCTGTATAATAGGAACTGTTGGTTTATCCACTCTATGTATAATCACTTACATCTGCTAACTCCAGTCTCCCAGTCTATCTGGTCCCCCAACCCCCTCCGCCATGGCAGCCACAGTCTGTTCTCTCTGTTCATGAGTCTCTTTCTGTTTCATAGATAGGTTCATTTGCGTCATATTTTAGATTCCACACATAAGTGATATATAATGATCTCTGGTTGCATCCATATCACTAAAAATGGCATCATTTCATTCTTTCTCATGGCTGAGTAGTATTTCATTATATTATACGTACCACATCATCTTTATCCATTCATCTCTCAATGGACCGTTAGGTTACTTCTGTGTTTTAGCTATTGTAAGTAGTGCTGCTGTGAATATAGGGGTGCATGTATATTTTTGAATTACAGTTTTATCTAGATATATGCTCAGGAGTGGGATAGCTAGATCATATAGTACTTCTACTTTCAGTTTTCCGAGGAACTTCCATACTGTTCTCCACAGTGACTGTACCAGCTTATATCCCCACCAACAGTGTAGGCGGGTTCTGTTTTCTCCATACCTTCTCTGGCATTTGTTATTTGCAGACTTTTGAATGATGGTCATTCTGACCCGTGTGAAGTGGTAGTTGCCTCATTGTACTTTTGATTTGCATTTCTCTGATCATTAGCAATGTTGAGCATCTTTTCAGTATGTGAGAGACTCTAAAGTTCTTCTGGGGTGGTCTAGGGGGAAAACAAAGCAAAAGAATCTCCTTTTTGAAAAAATTATGTAAATTTTAATATTAGTCAGCATAAGTAAATAAATGCATTTTCAATATCACAAATATTTGTAGATGCCATAACCAATTTTAATATTTAGTAGAATACAACCTTTTATTTCTTTTTCTTCTTTTACAGTTTTGAATTTTTACTGAATTATAGCTCAATTTTCAGAAAACTAAGATTATGGCATCCGGTCCCATCACTTCATGGCAAATAGATGGGGAAACAGTGGAAACAGTGGCTGACTTTATTTTTCTGGGCNGGAGAAATATCAATAACCTCAGATATGCAGTTGACACCACCCTTATGGCAGAAAGTGAAGAAGAACTAAAGAGCCTCTTGAAGAAAGTGAAAAAGGAGAGTGAAAAAGTTGGCTTAAAGCTCAACATTCAGAAAACGAAGATCATGGCATCTGGTCCCATCACTTCCTGGCAAATAGATGGGGAAACAGTAGAAACAGTGGCTGACTTTATTTTTGGGAGCTCCAAAATCACTGCAGATGGTGATTGTAGCCATGAAATGAAAAGACGCTTACTTCTTGGAAGGAAAGTTATGACCAACCTAGATAGCATATTCAAAAGCAGAGACATTACTTTGCCAACAAAGGTCTGTCTAGTCAAGGCTATGGTTTTTCCAGTGGTCATGTATGGATGTGAGAGTTGGACTATAAAGAAAGCTGAGCGCTGAAGAATTGATGCTTTTGAACTGTGGTATTGGAGAAGACTCTTGAGAGTCCCTTGGACTGCAAGGAGATCCAACCAGTCCATCCTAAAGGAGATCAGTCCTGGGTGTTCATTGGAAGGATTGATGTTGAAGCTGAAACTCCAATACTTTCGCCACCTGATGTGAGGAGCTGACTCATTAGAAAAGACTGATGCTGAGAAAGATTGAGGGCAGGAGGAGAAGGGGACAACAGAGGATGAGGTGGTTGGATGGCATCACCGACACAATGGACATGGGTTTGGGTGGACTCTGGAAGTTGGTGATGGACAGGGAGGCCTGGCGTGCTGCAGTTCATGGGGTTGCAAAGAGTCAGATATGACTGAGCGACTGAACTGAACTGACTATGCGGACCTTTGTAGGCAAACTAATGCCTCTGCTTTTTAATACATAGTCTAGGTTTGTCATAGCTTTTATTCCAAGGAACAAGTGTCTTTTAATTTCATGGTTGCAGTCACTGTCTCTAGTGATTTTGGAGCCTAAGGAAACGTTTGTAACTGTTTCCATTGTTTCCCCATCTATTGCCATGAAGTGATGAAACTGGATGCCATGATCTTAGTTTTTTGAATGTTGAGTTTTAAGCCAGCTTTTTCACTCTCTTTCACCTTCATCAAATTTGAACTTTTAAACCTTTATTACTTACAGTATAATTGTGCTAAATATGCTCATTAGAAGACTGGATAATCAGCTGTGACTTAAGTACTCATAGCTGATAGTACTTCAATTGTTTTAGGCCTAAAGATGTGCTTTATCTTTTTTCTGATGCCTGGGAGAGTTGGTTGCTCTTTCAGCACTTGACATATCGCTCTATCATGTCACTTAGTGCTCTGGGTTCATTAGAAGACTGGATAATCAGCTGTGACTTAAGTACTCATAGCTGATAGTACTTCAATTGTTTTAGGCCTAAAGATGTGCTTTATCTTTTTTCTGATGCCTGGGAGAGTTGGTTGCTCTTTCAGCACTTGACATATCGCTCTATCATGTCACTTAGTGCTCTGGGGTGTAATGAGCTTTTAATGTGTCAGATTCCTTCCCCACTGACTACATAGGGACTATGTTCTTTATTTCTTTAGTACCTAGACTGTCCCATGGGGGACATTAAGCCATTCTTGAAAGAACGACAGGTCTTTGAATATGATTGCACAATCTAGTTGTGTATACATTTCCTAAAGTTTAATGAACGAATTTTTAATTAATCAAAATCTACTGGCTGAGCCTCTTTTTGCTCTGTGGTCCACGTGCTCAGTGAACTAGAAGGTACTGGACTTCTTGCTCTGTAGTGTAGGCACTTTGTATCTTTTGTCTGGAGGATACAAAGGTAATGCCCCCAATTTCAAGGAGAGTGTGTGTGTGTACATGTGTGTACACACATACACACACATAAAAATAATTATAATGTGGAAGGTGGTAAGTGAAGATAAAGTTTAATGTCAGTTCAAGAAGACAGAGTAGCATAGTAATTTAGGGCTATGTTTCTCAAAGTACCACTCTGTGAAGCTATGACGAGCTTGTGCCAAAATGTACATTACCACTTTGCTTCCTTCGTCAAGAAACTTGCTATTGAAAGACTTTCTGTTGGAAGCTATTGAAAACAAAATGTTGATTGAATAAAAGTGTGTTTAGTGTTGGTTTCATGCTTCTTATCTTGTCTTGAATTGATAACAAGTTTGCTTATCAGCAGCTTGTCTTTGGATTATACTGAGTAACAAATGGTTAAGAGTGAAAACTCTGGAATCAAACTGCCTGCATTGAAATCCTAGTTCTACCCATTATCATCAAGATGACCTTGAGAAATTCTGACCTTGGTTTCTTTGACTCCATAATGCAATGACAATTTTCCTATTTTTTTGAGTTCTGAAAATTAAATAGGAAAATATATGATAGCACTTAACAGAGAGACCAGCATATTGTAAACACTCTGTAAATAATATTATTGTTATTAATAATTAATGAGTTTTTTTCAACTGGCACAGTTTAGGGATAGCATCTCAGAAGCTGTAGTGGCAAAGGAGCATTAAATGCCATTTACAGAATGTTATCATACCTTCAGTGAATCAGCTCCTTGAAGTAGTGTTTTAAGTTTTCAGAGAACTTTTAGAGATATTTTGTTTTTAAAAACTGGCTGTGAAAAGCTCTGACTACATTTGAGTAAAGGTAGGAAGCAGTAGCATTTGTTGAGCACCTACTACCAGCCAGCCACTCTGCCAAATACTTTTCTGTATATTACTTTACTGAATTCATATAAGCACCTTGCCATAGTGGGTACAAGCATTGACTTTGGAGCCAGACTGCTTCAGTTTTTCCCTTGTTCTGCTACATTCTTTGTGACAGACATTGGGCAGTTTTCTTAACCTGTTTGTGTCTTGATTTCCTCATCTGTAAAATGAAGTTAATAAAAGGACCTATCTAATAAAGCTGTAGTGAAAATTAAGGAGTTAATATATTTAAAGTGCTTACAGTTAAGTTTAGAAACTGTTGGCTGCTGTTAGTAGTAGTAGCAGTATAATAGAAGCTTGCCTATAGTCATACATCTAATCAGTGGCAAGGTCTTGATCTGAACCCACTTCTTTTCCTTCAAATTCTTAATTCCCTCTAACTGGTTCTCCACACTGCTATTTGTATGATCTTTCTAGAATGGAAATATGATCATGTCACTCCCATGCTTAAGTTCTTCCATGGCCTCCCATTCCTTTAAGATCAAAATAAAAGTTCCTCACATGTCTTGCTAGGTGCTCCATTGTGTGGGCTTGTCTCTCTTGCCTTAACACACACTTCTTTTTCCTGCTCCTATCTCCAGTTGCACTGACTTTGTTTTTTTGTCTTTTCCCACCTCAGGATCTTTGCATATGCTCTCTAACGCCTGGAATACTTTTTCCCCTTCAGCCAATCAACCCCTATTTTTTTTCTTAGGCTTTATTTTGAATGTCACTTCTTCAGAGAGCCTCATTAAATTAGGTCTTTACATTATATATTTAGGAGAAGTAAAGAGTAAAAAACTTCCCTTTTATAATGCTAATTTCTTACCCTCATAATTACTTGACTATTACTAGACTCTAAGATCTGTGAGGCAGAGACTATTGCTGTCTTTATCAGCAGTCATGCTAAGACCTTGCACAGTATCTGACACATAGTGGGCACTGGATGAATACTTGTTGCCTTGGATTTAGTTTCAATAGGCATAAACATAAATTCCTAGTATAACAGAATGAACGATGTGCTGCTTTTTGCCTCTTTCCTTGTTCTTTGCTCCAAACAGTGCAGAGCATAAAGAAATGTTCACTTTTAGCAATTCACTTCTTTGGATTGAGGTTTTCAGACCATTGTATCAGGTATTCTTGCTGCCCAGCTTTTCAGAGATAAAATGATCTTCTTTTCTTCTGATTTTTATTTTATCTTGATCCATTTTTCCTTTAGGAGTTGGGAATAGGGCTCTGACCTTGAGATGGAATTAAGCAAGGGAGCTGTGTGCTAGCTTTTGTTCTATAAATGGTCTGCACCACTGCAGCTGCAGCTCACCCAGAGGAGGAGACGAAGAAGCCTTTCCTGTGGGTCCTTTACTTTTCCTCTCTCCCTTGCCGAGCAGCTGTCTGAAGAGATGGAAATCTTACTTATCTGGGAGCAGCTTCCAAGCCTGAACCTGACCAGCTCCTGTTCTCTGTAGAGAGTAAAAGCATCATTCTCTGTAAGGCTTTTCTTTCCTTTTTTAAAAAAATCCACTACATTTTTCAAATGGAGGTATAACATATATAGTGGAGTCCACAGATTCTAAGTTCCCTAGCATCCTAGCAGGCCCCCTTGTGTCCTATCCCAGCAGTACGTCTCACAAGCAGCACTATTTTGTCATGTTAGGTTGACTCTTGAAATTCAACTACTTCATTTCTTCTCTTCTGTTTTCACTATCTGATCATCCAAATAATGTTTATTGTAGAAAACTGGGGAAGTACAGAAATATGTAGATACTAAAGAAAAATAACCTTTACTCTTGTGACTCAAAGGTCTATTCTACTTTAGAATGACTAGAGTTCCCAGTATTTTTTTTTTTTTAATCAAACTATGTCTCATTTTTCTATTGGTTCTCTTTGAGGGCTTCATGCCTCCTTGCCTTTGTAGACTGCCTTCTTTTGGAATGCCCTCCAGGCAAACATCTATTAAGGTCTATTCTACTTTAGAATGACTAGAGTTCCCAGTATTTTTTTTTTTTTAATCAAACTATGTCTCATTTTTCTATTGGTTCTCTTTGAGGGCTTCATGCCTCCTTGCCTTTGTAGACTGCCTTCTTTTGGAATGCCCTCCAGGCAAACATCTATGTTCATTCTTTACATCTTGATAAAGCACTGCCTCACCTATGAAGCCTTCCCCAGGCTCTCCGCCTTTTCTCCCTCTTGTCTCTGTAATATCTTGTCTCTGCAATATACCTATATTGCCTTTGTCTTCCTATAGTGCAAATGTTTCTGTACTTACCTGTCTCCAAAACATTCTTAGCAAGCTCCTTGAAAGCATAAACTGCATTGTGCCCATCAGACCGCCTAGGACAGAACAGGATCTCAGTAAATGTTTGTTGAATAAGTGAATGAATAAATAAACAAATCAATGAAATCTTGCTGAAGTAAGTGTTGAAGAATAAAATGCATGCTCAGTGGTAGGAATGAACAAATTCACTTTATTCAGTCTTATCTGTGGAATATCAAAAAAGAAAAAGAACATTTTAGAGGCTGTTTACTTTTCTGAAAGCTTTTACATAATTACTTTATTTGATTTTCCATAACAAGTTTATGAATGTGCTCCCCTCCCCATTTTTGGCTCTGCCATGCATTATGCGGGATCTTAGTTCTCTAACCGGGGTTTGAACCCATGTCCCCTGCAATGGAAGTGTGGAGTCCTAACTACTAGACCACCAGGGAAGTCCTTGTTTTTATAAACAAGTTATTGCCAAGTGTAAATTTGAAGTGATCAGAGATTGTGCTATAAAATGGAAGGGGTTGTTATTTAGGGCAGCTTACCTGGAAGTGTGCAATACCTAGCATTTACTCACTGTTGTAAGGGCAAGGGAATTGGCATTTGTAGGCACAGTATGCCAGGCAAATTACTTACATAATCTTGTTTAACTGGGGCGGAGGCCTTACAAATAGTTGTGAAAAGAAGAGAAACGAAAAGCAAAGGAGAAAAGATATAAGCATCTGAATGCAGAGTTCCAAAGAATAGCAAGGAGAGATAAGAAAGCCTTCCTTGGTGATCAATGCAGAGAAATAGAGGAAAACAACAGAATGGGAAAGACTAGAGATCTCTTCAAGAAAATTAGAGATACCAAGGGAACATTTCATGCAAAGATGGGCTCAATAAAGGACAGTAATGGTAGGGACCTAACAGAAGCAGAAGATATTAAGAAGAGGTGGCAAGAATACACAGAAGAACTGTCCAGAAAAGATCTTCACAATCCAGATAATCATGATGGTGTGATCACTCACCTAGAGCCAGACATCCTGGAATGTGAAGTCAAGTGGGCCTTAGAAAGCATCACTACGAAAAAGCTAGTGGAGGTGATGGAATTCCAGTTGAGCTGTTTCAAATCCTGAAAGATGATGCTGTGAAAGTGCTGCACTCAATATGTCAGCAAATTTGGAAAACTCAGCAGTAGCCACAGGTCTGGAAAAGGTCAGTTTTCATTCCAATCTCAAAGAAAAGCAATGCCGAAGAATG
>SJYX01008153.1:40464-64164 GCA_006410675.1 Oreotragus oreotragus | reverse complement strand
AAAGTGAAGAGGAACTAAAAAGCTTCTTGATGAAAGTGAAAGAGGAGAGCGAAAAAGTTGGTTTGAAGCTCAGCATTCAGAAAACGAAGATCATGGCATCTGGTCCCATCACTTCATGGGAAATAGATGGGGAAACAGTGGAAACAGTGTCAGACTTTATTTTTTTGGGCTCCAAAATCACTGCAGATGGTGACTGCAGCCATGAAATTAAGACACTTACTCCTTGGAAGAAAAGTTATGACCAACTTAGATAGTATATTCAAAAGCAGAGACATTGTTGCCGACTAAGGTCTGTCTAGTCAAGGCTATGGTTTTTCCTGTGGTCATGTATGGATGTGAGAGTTGGACTGTGAGGAAGGCTGAGCGCTGAAGAATTGATGCTTTTGAACTGTGGTGTTGGAGAAGACTCTTGAGAGTCCCTTGGACTGCAAGGAGATCCAACCAGTCCATTCTGAATATCAACCCTGGGATTTCTTTGGAAGGAGTGATGCTACAGCCGAAACTCCAGTACTTTGGCCACCTCATGTGGAGAGTTGACTCATTGGAAAAGACTCTGATTGGGAGGGATTGGGGGCAGGAGGAGAAGGGGACGACCGAGGATGATATGGCTGGATGACATCATGGACTCGATGGACATGAGTCTGAGTGAACTCTGGGAGATGGTGATGAACAGGGAGGCCTGGCGTGCTGCGATTCATGGGGTTGCAAAGAGTCAGACACGACTGAGTGACTGTACTGAACTGAACTGACTCTCATGTTTCCAGAACACTTTCCATTACACCAGACTTCTTTTTGTTGCAGTCCATCTGTAGAGGGTCATGTTTCTTTCTCTTAATTCATGAAGTTTGTGTAACATGAAAATTCAGCAATCCTACTGTTGTTATTAGTATTCCATTTGAGTATTCAGTTTGAGGAACTTTTTGATAAGATGAACACAATACTAATATCATATTTCTGTGTAGTCATCAGTTCTATCTCATCACCATATCTGATTCTCATAATTGTCTATTGATATAAGCCTGGATTGTAATCCCCATTATATATGAAGAAACTGAGTCCAAGAAGGGAAAGGGAAGGACAAATATTTGCCTAAGTAAATATTGCTAATAAGTGGAAGGGCTAAGACGTGACCCCAAGTCCAGCACTCTTTTCATTGTGGTATTATATAGATCTACTGAAGCTGATTATAGTGAGCATAGATTACAACAATGTTTCTCAACCTGGAGACATTTAACTATGTCTGGAGATAGTTCTAATAGTTATCGCTTTGGAGGTACTACTAGCATTTGCTGGATATAGAGGTTAGGGATGCATAGGCCAGCTCTTACAACAAGAATTACCTGTTCTAAAGGGTCAATAGTGCTGACATTAAGAAATCCCGCGTAGAACTGCAGCACGGGACTCCCTTAGTGGTCCAGTGGTTAAGACTCTGTGCTTCTACTGCAGGGTGCACGGGTTTAATCTCTGGTCAGAGAACTAAAATCTCAGATGCCTCAAAGCATGGCCAAATTAAAAAAAATAAGTAAAATAAAAATACAGCTGGAGCAGGATTGGGTTTCACGCCTCGTTTCTTCAGAAGAGATGAAATACCCAAGGTTAGCCTCCAGAGTGTACCTAGTGGTGAGCTTCATTCTTTTAGAACTGGCTATTATTTAGTAGCAGCAAATACTTATTAATCACTAGGCTTTACTCAGAGTGTTATATTAAGCATGACTAGGGGTGCATAAACGTATTAGACATGGTATCCCCTCACTGAGTGTAAAGACTTCTGGAGAAGGTGTAAGAGGATCTGGTTACTTTGCCCCTGGCTGCAGATAGACAGCCCAAGTTTGCAGGAGCTACTGCATGCAGTGGTGGCTGCATTCAGGGACTACCCTGACTGAAGTGGTATGGCTGGCTTAAAGGAACCCTCCCAATAGCTGACTTTTCCTTCCCACAGTTATGCGATGCCCACCAAAACCATGGAGGTGTTGCAGCTTCAGGACCAAGGCAACAAAATGTTACTGGACTCAGTTCTTACCACCCACGAGCGAGTGGTTCAGGTAGGTACTCTGGAAGAAACTTGAAATGTCTCTGCCTCTCCTGGTTCTTTCTTGGTTGAGTTTCAAACCTGATATCCAGTTGTCTACTGGGTTTCTCCACCAAGATGTTCAACAGGTGCCCTACACTCAGTGTATGCAAGACTAACCATAGAAGGACTATTTTTTTTTTTTTTCTTTCTATAATCCTGCTCACCTTTGAGCTTAATACTTGACCCTTCTTTGTCCTTGGGTATCCATTCATTCTCCAGATTCTATGGTTTCTACCCCTAAAAACCTTTCAGATCCATCCACTTTGCTTTACACTCATGTCAATGTGATCATGTCATTTTCCACATAGACCCCCCTCAGTGGCTTCCCTTTAACTCTGTATCCATTAGCAGTCACTCCTTTTTCCCCATTCCCCTAGCTCCTGGCAACCACTAATCTACTTTCCATTTCTGTGGTTTTACCTCTTCTAGACACTTCTTCAAATGAAATTATATAACATATGGCCTTTTATATCTAGCTTCTTTCATGTAGCATAGTGTTTCTGGGTTCATCCATGTTGTAGTAGTAGCACATATCAATACTTCATTCCTTTTTACTGCCAAGTAATATTCCAACACATGGACTTCACCCTTTTTGATCCACTCAATAAATGTATCAGGAAGATAACCAGCAGGATGTTAAGACAGTAACACCCTAAATCTATGTTAAGTTTTTAAATGATTAAAGTACTTACAATCTTGTTTCTTTAAATGTTATCAGGAATAAATTATTTGAGCTTCATTTTATGACAGATCTAACTTGCCACCAAGGCCCGTAGGATAAAGTTTGAACTCTTTTGATTAGCACCTAAGTGGCTTCATGATTCTTCTCCAGCTTTTCCTCTTCACACCTTCATTCGTTCCAACACACGAGGAACTAGTTTTAATTCCCTACTACTGTGTTATTCCTTAGTACTGTGCTGTTCCTTCACATTTTACTGAATATTATTTCCTCTGCCTTAAAAAAAAAAACCAACTCCACACTACAGTTGAATTCCCTCAATTTACCCTTGTTTTTCAAAACTCCAACCAGATGTTACCTCTTTTGGAAGCTTTTTTTTAAACCTCCCTGATTAAGTTAGGTAGATGTTTCTCTTCTGGGTTCTGCCTGCCCTCTGCATGCCTTCTTCCCAACACATCTGATTTATCTTTGGATTCTCAGCACAGAGTCTGATGACAATCAGGTGGTGGGTGGTCTATGTGTGTAAACTTGAGTTGACTCAGAAAGTCATCCTGGACTTAACCTCTTAATCCAGTTATGAAGTCGCTCAGTCGTGTCTGACTCTTTACAACCCCATGGACTGTAGCCTACCAGGCTCATCTGTCCAGGGAATTCTCCAGACAAGAATACTGGAGTGGATTGCCATTGCCTTCTCCGGGGGATCGTCCCGATCCAGGGATTAAACCCGGGTCTCCCGCATTGTAGGCAGACGCTTTAACCTCTGAGCCACCAGGGAAGCCCATTCATTGCCTACAAGAGCAGATATTGGGGAAAAAAAAAAAAAAGAGCAGATATTGGCCATGACTATCTCGGTAATCAGACAACTTGGCAGATCAGCAAGAGAAATCGAAATCCTGTGAAGTCTGAGCTCTAAAAGCAGCTCTGGTGTTAATCCTTCTCGCAAAGGCCCTCAGGCTCTACTGGAGCTAACATTTGAGCCCTTGCCCTTTCTGCCCAACCACCTAACTTTCAGTGACTCTCTTCAAGCATCATCTTTCCTTTTGCAGATCAGCGGTTTGAGTGCTACGTTTGCAGAGATTTTCTTGGAAATAATCCAAAGCAATCTTCCTGAAGGAGTCAAATTGTCAGTGAGGGAGGTAGGTGCTAATTTGAGAAGAGGCCCACTGATGGGCTCAAAATATGGATAAGAAAATCTGGACTGGCTGACTTTAGGAACAGAAAAGGCATGTGGATAACTTAACCCAGATAATAATCAGGAAAGGTGTGCAAACTGCTTTACCGTGATTATTAGTCTGACTGTTCCAATGCATCAGGGATCATACTTCATAGACCATGAAAGCTGAACTCTGTCAGAGCATCCTGATGTTAGGGGTAGCCCATTATACCCCCAAATTCCCTCCCTTGAGGCAGCTGTATAGCAGAAAGAATATGATTTAAGGTCACATACAGTGTAAGTAATCAGAACACAAATAGGCAAGGAGGAAGTCCAATTCAAATTTGAGTCCTTGATACCTAATATAAGTCTGGTACATAGTATGCGTGTGCATGCTAAGTTGCTTCAGTCGTGTCCAACTGTTTGCAACACTATGACTGTAGCCTGCCAGGCTCCTCTGTCCATGGGGATTCTCCAGACAAGAATACTGGAGGTGGATTGCTATGCCCTCCTTCAGGGGATCTTCCCAACCCAGGGATCGAACGCTGGTACATTGTAGCTACTCAGTAAAAGTTAGTTGAATCCAAATAATTTTCTACTGAGCTGGCTGATGTATCCTTTTCTGATTCTGGGCATATTTGAGTGACTCTGTAGTAATTCTCTCTTATTTTCTCTTTTTTCTCCATAGCACACTGAAGAAGACTTCAAGGGAAGGTTCAAAGCTCGGCCAGAACTGGAAGAACTGTTAGCCAAGTTGAACTAGCTCATTGCAGACCCTTTCATGCCTTTCAGCACTGGTGATATTGAGTGGCAAGGGGAAGAGCTTCCTGGGTGGCCAGAGCTGAGCAGGAGACCCTGACCCTCAACATCATAAGTACCCATCTCCACTGCCAGGAGTGTCTCCTCTCCTTGCTTACCAATTGTCACCACTTTTCTTTGAGCCAACCCTGGGTATCCTCCATCTAATAAAAAGCTGCTGCTGATGGATGTGTGTATGTATGTGAGAAGTCAGTCCGTCCTGTGGAGAATCTTTAACTAAGGGATTGGATTTTTCTTTGCCTGGTGCTTTAGCGCACAAGTGTGTTCCCCTTCAGAATTTCTCCAATTAAGAGTGAACTCACCCTTTAAATCAACCTGGCATGGAGTCCCTTTAATGAGGCAGACAATCGTAAGTAAACTCTCCATGGATAAAAGGCACAGGGAGGGAGATTTTGTATATGAAAAAACCCTCCAGATAGAATCAGGGTCTATTTATAAGTGAAAAAAAAAATTACCTTGTGGGGTAGTGAGTGACCTGTCATAAGTATGCAGGTAGATGTTAACGTAACTGCAACTTAGGTTTGCCTGGAATAAGTTTAAGCAAAGAATTAAAGATTGATCTTGGTAAACTGTCAGGAAATTGCAGCCTGTGAGCCAAATCCCATCACCTGCCTATTTGCTTTTTAAAAATAATTTATTGAGGTGACATTCACAAGTCACAAAACTAACCATTTGAAAGTGAATAATCACATGGTATTTAATACACTTGCAGTGTTGTGCAACCTCTATCCAGTTCCCAAGCCCTATTTTAAACCCCCCATAGACAAAGGTTTATGGGAAGAGAGCCTTGCTCATTCATTTATATATTGTCTGTGGCTGCTTTTATGTTGCCATGGCAGAGCTGAGTTGCTGTGACAAAGACGGTTAAGCTAAAACATTTTTACATGGCCCTTTATAAAAATAGTTGTCAAACATGGATCTAAGTCATTGGTTTTCAAACTTAAGCATGCATCAGGATCACCTGCAAGGCTTTTAAGTACATGAATTACTGGACTCCATTCCCAGATTTTCTGATTTAGATCTTGAGCAAGGGTGCTGCTGCTGCTGGTCAAAGTCGCTGGTCCTCTTTGAGAACCACTAATCTTAAGGGCTTCCCTGGTGGCTCAGACGGTAAAGTGTCTGCCTGCAATGCAGGAGACCCGGGTTTGATCCCTGAGTTGGGAAGATCCCCTGGAGAAGGAAATGGCAACCCACTCCAGTACTCTTGCCTGGAAAATTCCATGGACAGAGGAGCCTTGTAGGGTACAGTCCATGGGGTCACAAAGAGTCGGACACGACTGAGTGACTTCACTTCATATGTGTGTGCATGCAGATGGTAACTGTGTGTGAAAATGTGTGAGTGCATCTCACTCACATTTATTGAACTCTAATTATGCTCTATACTTTATACAGATTATCCTTGGGGTTGATGGTATTATTTCCAATTTTACAGGTGAAGAAACAGGTTTGAAGAGCTGAATCGACATCCTAGGGTCACACAGCTAATAAGTGGCACACCTCTCCCCTCTGTTACCCCCTACTTCTCTTGGATAACCTATACAGAGGTCTGGGAGAGCTTAGAGCATTCTTAGTATTGCATGTACTTTCCTGAAACTTTTCAGAAATGTTCAGCTCTGAAGTTATTTTGGTTTCTTTGACTTGGTTTCCAAAAGCAACAAGGGGAAACTCAGATTTCTTCTCAAGGTGTAACACTGGGGAGGGCTGTCAAGATAGCAGGTCAGTTAAAGTGTTTTTCTGAATTCAACTGAAGGTTCAGCAGGCCAGGACTTAGAAGGGAACCCCACTGGGAGTATGGGCAGAATTTGCCAGGTGAAGACTGATATTTTGGTTGGAGAAGTAATCATTGCTGAGTTTCCTTTAGGGAAGGTGAGAGAGCAGCAGCTAATGGATGAGTGTAAAGTTGGAGGATGTGTAGTGACTTGAAAAGAAGATGAATTAAACACATGTATACACACAGATGGGCTTCCCAGGTGGCACCAGTGGTAAAGTACCTGCCTGCCAACGCAGGGGACATAAGAGACAAGGGTTCGATCCCTGGGTTGGGAAGATCCCCTGGAGGGCATGGCAACCCACTCCAGTATTCTTGCCTGGAGAACCACCATGGACAGAAGAGCCTGGGGGGCTACAGTCCATAGGGTCACAGAGTTGGACATACCTGCAGCGACTTAGCACACAAGCATACACACAGACACACAGTGCCTCCATATCACACGGGCAACGGGCAATGTCATGTGGGCCCCATTTAGGAACGTGGAATACAGTGGTATTTTCCAGTTGCTCACCTTTCCTTGTTAATAATTTGTGAAAGCAGGATGCAAGGTTTCATAAATCGACAAGATACTAGAGCTGAGGGACTTGAGACCCAGCCAGCCTAACCTCTTTTATCCTGCAAGTACAGGTTAGGGCCCAGGAAGGGCAGTGCTTTAGTCAAGGTGACAGGGCACCTCATTGGCAGAGCTGGGAGCAGGATTCAGATCTCTTGATTACATCATGAGGGATGAGTCAGGCTTCCCTCTTAAACAGGAGGCTTCTGGGTTCTGTCACCTTGGAGATCTTGTGTCACTGACCTAGTTAGTGATTTATCCTCTCACTCAGAACCAAAGGGCTTTTGTTGCTCGTGATTAGTCTGCCCCGAAACAGATGAAAATTACTCATCATGCCTTATCCTGGTAAAAGGGACAGATACTCTTGATTGCTAGAACCTCAGAATTATCAAAACAACTATAAGCTTCATTTGACTCTTTAGAGGGAAGTGAACTTCCCTAGGGACACATGGCAGTGAAATCAAATGGAATACAAGTCTCTGGCCTCTAGGCTGGAAGTATTAATCCCTTCTCCTGCCTTCCTGAAAGAACCTATTATAAAGAAAAGAGGCAGACAAAACTGAGCTATTCGTAACTTCTACATTTATTAGTTTTGAGGCCTCAGGTGAGATATTTTAATCTCATCAAACCTCAGTTTTTTGATGTGTAAAATGGGGGTAATCCCTTTTAGGAACTTGGGATGGAGATAATGTATAAAATGGGCAAGCATGTGCTCAGTAAATGTTAGATTACCTTCCCATCTAAACTTCCCTATACTTTTTTTAAAGATTATTTTTTCATTGAAGTATAATTTATATATGGTGAAACAAAGATCTTAAGTGTATATCTGATCAGTTTTGAAAATGCTGTCACCTATGAAACCTACACATCTATTAAATGACATTTCCACCCCCCCCAGAAAGTTCCCCTACATTCTTTGATAGTCATTCTTCCCAGAAACCACCACTAATCTCATTTCTATTGCCATAGCTTAGCTTTGAGTATATACCCTTTTGTGTCTGACTTCATTCACTTACGCTGATGTTTTTACTCATGTTGTTGCATTTAACTGTAACATGCAACAGTATGTATGTTAAAGTATGCTAAAGCATACTTTTAGTTTTGGACCCAGTTAGGGTTAAAATATGTCTAGTACTGCTGCAAAAACATGAGGGCTAGGCAGGAGAGAAGAAACGAAAGGTCAATGGATTAGGAATCAGAGTAGCTGGGTTCTAGTTTTGGCTCTATCAGTATATAATCTTTAAGATAATCCGTTCTGGTTTTCATTTTACAGATGAGTTAACTGACCCAGGAGGGAAAGAGACTTGTCCGAGGTCACTCACAGGGATAGCTTTAAGTCACTGGATTCCTGGTTCGGTAGACATTGCTGAAATTTTTAGAAATGGATTCTTATGTGGATCAGTAACTTTCAAGGACAGAATGCCCAGGTTAAATGGGCAGTTTTCCTCATGAAGGCAGTGGATTCCTCAGCTTCATGTTACTCCTGTTCTTCTGGCTGAGGATGCCTTACTCCTCCACCATCGAGCCAGCTGTGGATTCTGAAAGGGTATATTTTAGTTGTTGAAAACAATATGGAGTTATCTCAAAAATATTAAAAGTAGAACTACCGAAAAAAAAAAAAAAGAAAGAAAGAAATGGAATCTGGATATCTGGGGCATTCAGACACTGGAACAATGCTCACAGACCCCAGTCCTCACTGTTCTGGGATGTACAGTATATTCAGGGGAGGAAAGGTCTCTGAGCATGCATTGGGCATGTCTGGAACTAGAACTGCTGACAAGGCACTACAGGTAGAAGCAGCCAGTGTCTTGTACTTACTTGTTCAATCTGTACTCTGATCTCTTTGTGCCATTTTTGTCTTCAAACATCTGATCTCCCTGAAGAATTTGAAATGATTCATTTAGGCCTTATATTCCCCTTGGAGTAACTTGCATTCTCAGACATTTCAGATTTACAGAATCAGCTTCTTGTTGAGACAGAGTAGCAAGGCTCTGCAAGACGTCCAGGCTCTGAGGAATGAACACTCTTCAGAAGATAATTGCTAGCAAAGGAAGAAATCCCCCCTGCTTCCTCTGCCTGCTTCAAGTCCCTGCTGGAGCAGAGCGGGGAGCCCTACCCTTCCAAACAGTGGGGAAAGTACAGGGTTTCAGCCTGGACTCCCTCCAGTTCTTGGATTTCTAAAGTCAGCAGCCCAGGACTTGGTCTGGCAACTTTACCTGAGGGAGGAAAGTGGGAGGAGAATCTGATTACTCATCTAGTAGAACACTTCGCAGTGCACCTTTGTACTGAGCACTGGCCACGTCCCCAGCCAAGGACCTTGCAGGGAAGAGCCAAATCATGTCTGCCTTAGGCTTAGCCACCAGTGGCACCCAGCCAAAAGGTCTCTCTGCTCATCTGTGGCACCGAGCCTCTCTGCAGAGGTAGGTATAGAGTGTACAGGGACAGGCATGGACCACCCTAAACTCCACCTCCATGGCTGTGGGTTGCAGAACTGAGAGACTAAAAACACCATATTAATCTAGAAAACTGTGGGCAACTTGCACTGGTTAATTTCCTTTTTATGAAGCACTAAGAAAAAGCAAAGTAGTATTTCCACAGTAAGTATGGTTACTTACTGTGTTAAGTACTGTGCTAGGCATGAGATGCTTGTGAGAGCACAGAGTGGAGAATAACATAGGCTAAAGACATACTTGGAGTCTGATCTGCAATCTGCCTTTTACTTCCTCCTCTGTAAAAGGGAGTTAGTAGTGTAATGAAGATTAAATGAGGTAATGTAACTCAGGACAGTGACTAGCACACAATAGTGATGATAATAGCTAACATTTACTGAAGGTTTACTATGTGCCAGATGCTATTTCTAAGCTATCAATATTAACTCATTCTTTCAACAACCCTATGGAGAAGATCTACACTTACTAGCTTTGATGCCTTTGAGGAAGGTATTACTAACTGCTTTTTTACAGAAGGAAAAACAGATCCTGAGATGTTAAGTAGTTTGCCCCAAACTATACTAACCCCCAATCTAGTAGGTGGCATAGTGGGATTGAAAGCAGCATATCATAGGGACTGAGAGCACAGACTCTGGAATCAGATAGCCAGGGTTAAATGCTCCATATATATTAGTTATAATAGTTTAGTAAAAACTAACTTTTATTACCAGGTATTTACATATTCCCCTTCATTTAATTCTCCTAGTGTGCCTATTAAATAGGAATTATCCCCATTTATTATACTTAAGGAAACAGGCTTGGGTGTCAATAGAGCCCTCTTTGCCCAAACACATTCTGTGACCCTCCCAGTGTTGGCTCTCTGTTACTGGAATCCTTCCAAACCTGTTCCATCCACTTAGCTGGTATGAAAGCCATTCCTCCTGCTGAGAAGTTTCTCCTACTCTTTCTGTTAGAATTCCCTGCCCCTCATGACCTATTATTTCTATTTTAATTATACAAATCAATAAATAGGTATGTTTCTTTTGTAGTGTTTGTATAAGCAAATAGTCCTCACTGATGGAACTTCATACCGTGACCATTTATTCACTATTAAACACATGCTGCAATGAAAATAATAGTGTACACATTTTATAAGATGTTTAAGAAGATTCCTAAAAGAGGAACTGCTTTTAAATATTTAAAATATTTGTAAATCTCACCAAATTGCCCTGAAAAAAACTTTACTAATTTATGATCCCTACAGTAGTGTGAATGTGTCTCTCTCCATCCCCAAGAACACTGGTCATTATAAATACTTTTAATTTTTGTCAACAGGATGACCTAATTGTACTTTTGCTTTAAAATCTGTATTTCTCTGATTATGAGTGATGTAGAACATATTTACATTTTCCTATGTTTGGAGGGCATAGTTAACGTTGTTCACTTTTTAGTTGGGCTATTTGCTTTTTCTTACTGATTTCTAGGTACATTTTTTGTTGTTGTTTTGGCTGTCCCAAGTGGCATCTAGCATCTTAGTTCCCTGACCAGGGATGGAATCCATGCCCCTGCAATGGAATCGTGGTGTCTTAACCACTGGACCACCAGGGAAATCCCTCTAGGTACTTTTTATTTGTTGCAGATTGTAATCCTCTCTGCTATATATATTACAAATATGTAATGTTTACTTTGTCTTTAACAGTGCCAACTAACTCCCTTCTCTAAGATTCTTGTTGACAGATGTAGTTCACACTGCTACCTCTGATGAACCACAGCACAGCACACGTGGCCCAACAGATTAATTCATCCTTCTACATACATACACACAGTTCTCTCTTTCTGCTTGAAATGGGATTTTATGGTTCTTCCAACTTGAATTCCTCTTACCTTATCCTCTTTTCTCTTTTTCTCCTTCCCAAATATTAATCAACAGAAAGGCTCAAAGTAGTTTTAGGGCCTATTCTATTTCAGATTTGTGCTTCTAATGTGTATTTATTATATATATGCTCAGGAAATGTTTCTGATGATGAGAGCATATGTCCCTTTGCATTCCAGTTCTATAGCAATGGTCACCCTCTCAACTCCCTTCCCACTCCCAAATGTCAGAGACAAAATAATAGGATGGGTAATGCACTTCTATGGAAGAAAAATGGAAAGCAATGGCAACTGTTGTGAGCTGCAGTACACATCCACCTGTAAGAAGAATCATTCATTCAGCTCCAGCAAACTGCTGTTAAAGTAGGAATATAAGCTCCATGTTGACAGATACTAAAAACTTTTCAAAAACTGAAACTCTGTATGTTAAATTACTTTGTAAACATCAAGTCAACTTTATGTATTTCTTTGGTTGGGAGCATGTTGAAATCAGACTCTGTATCTGTTAATACAACAGAGTCTGACATATGAGAGGCACTTAGTATTTGTTTTCCCATTTGCCTTCTTCCTTCCACTAGACTGACTGAAATATCCAGAACAACTGATGAAAGATAAAGTCATTTGTATCATTATCAGAAATTAGTTGTTCCAGCGTTTTGTCTCTCTCTCAAACCAGACTAAAGCAATATGAAGGGAGATCTATTTGCATTACATCAGGTTCCTACACAGTGCATGGCACATGAGGTCTCATAAAACCAATTTACCTTTAGATTGTGAATTTACTTTAAAATTAAATGTCCATGTAATCAGCACAGTACTTGGCACACTGACCCAAGATGTAGCATAGGAGAGCATCCCTTAACCCCACTGCTTTACATGGCAAATACTGGTCAATATTTAATATTGGTGACACAATATGGGTGAGGATGTGGGATCTCAATATGATAGCTCATGTCCAAACCCATGCCCAGGCCCAAATACTATCCCCAAGTCTTACGGTTCTTGGCC
Organism: Oreotragus oreotragus; assembly: GCA_006410675.1. Lineage (NCBI taxonomy): Eukaryota > Metazoa > Chordata > Mammalia > Artiodactyla > Bovidae > Oreotragus > Oreotragus oreotragus. The sequence continues at coordinate 51,809 of SJYX01008153.1, read as the reverse complement.
TAAACTTCCACTGTTCACGAGTTCTTTCTCCTATGATCTGTCTGGGTGTTAGTTTCTGCAGGGCCATCCTCTGGGGATAGGTGGTTTGGGGTCTCAGTGGTGGGCGCTGCTTTGCTCTTTCAGCCTCTGCAGTTCCTCCCGTCGCCTTGCCTGCTGTTCACTCATGCAATCCCGGAAGGCCTGCACCTGTGGCTGGCACTGCCTCCAGTCCTGGTGCTGGGCCATGCACTCCTGCACTGCATAGTGGGAAGCAGCACAGCCTGAGCGGGAGATGAGCTGGTCCAGCGGGTCCTCTTCTTCATCCTCCTTCTTTACCTGTCGGGACCAGGCATGGCCTTGAGCTGACATCTTCTGGAGTCTCTAGAATATCAATGAGAGCAAGGTTAGAGCAGGGACATGATTATATATGTTCCTCTGTTATAAACAACACTGAGCACTGCACTGTTATAGCCTATTTATGCCTATGTCTCCCCTTGGAGATTGTGAGCTATTTGAGGACAAATACTGGGCCTGATTCATCCTGGTACCCCCAGCACCAAGCTTGCAAAATGGTCTCAACTGAACAGAATGAGATAAAGTATGTGAGCACAGCATTAATAAGCTCAAATGGATTCTACTAATAGAATTGGAATTAGGTGAAATGTTACATTTCTGGAGAAGCTATCTCTTTTCTCCTATTGGAGAAGCAATCTTCTTTTCTCCAGTTAGCCTTATTCTATGGCTAGAGAAGAACTTGAGAGAGTAACCACATATGGATAGGGTTTGACATTTGGGAGAATGGAGAGCTGTGTGGAGAACAGAGAGCATACAAGGTACAGGGCAAGAACTAAGTTTGTGAGGTGTGAGAATACGTAATGTGAGGTACACTTGCCCACATTGCCTTTCCACAATCACCTACCTGCTTCAGAGCACCCAGCACAAGGTAGCATATAGAAGAAACTTGAGAGGTTTGAAGATAAATGACTCAGCCTTTGTACAAATTTAACCATGACAGGCTATAAATAAGCTAAGACTCCTTAATGCCTTTCCTGGGTCTCTGATTCATTTAACAAATCATCATTGAGTATCTATCATGTACCAAGCTCTATGCTAGAGTTGAGGATACAAGAGTGACCAAGACAGATACACTTCCTGCCTTCATAGAGTTTATAATTTAGTTAAGTTAAAAGGCTGTTTACTTGTGTACAGTGTCTATAAACAGCTAAGATTGGGAAGACAGTGGAGACTACCTAAGCCAGACAAGGGGACAAACAGGCAGGGAAGCCTTCTTGCAGAAAGTGATTTCTAAACTGAGACTTGTAAGATGAAAAGGGAAGAGCCAGAGATGTGAAGAATATTTCTAGTCAATGGAAGAGCAGGGTGGGGATTTGAGACAGAATTTGACATGAGATGAGCTGAGTTTTACATGACTGGCGAACAGAGTATGAGAACAGGAAAATTAATGAAAGTGATGAGTTGAGAAAGTATCTGATCATAGGAAGACCACATGTTAAGGTGTCAAGAGGGCAATGGGGAAGTCACAAAAAGGTTTTAAGAACTCTATGAAAGTGAAAGTGTTAATCGCTCAGTCCTATCTAGACTCTTTGATACTCCATGGACTGTAGCCCGCCAGGCTTCTCTGTCCATGGATTTCTCCAGGCAAGAATATTGGAGCAAGTTGCCATTTCCTTCTCCAGAGGATCTTCCTGACCCAGGGATTGAACCCAGGTCTCCTACATTACAGGCAGATTCTTTACATCTTGAGCCACTGGGAAAGCCCAAGAACTCTATAAGTTAAGTGAAGTCACTCAGTTGTGTCCAACTCTTTGTGACCCCATGGACTGTAGCCTACAAGGCTCCTCTGTCCATGGAATTTTCCAGGTCCTACACAAAATTCATTTGCTCTGAAGGCAAGGGAGGAGGGAGAAAATGGGCTTCGAAAACAAACTTGGATTGGAAAATTAGTTTGGTCACTGACTCACTGGGATACTTTGAGCAAATTACACTTTATAATCTCTCTTGAAAAACACAGATCAAATCTATCTCACAGGACTGAAAACTAAATGAGATAATGCACGTAAGGAGCCTGGCACGTCCAGAGTTCAATAAATGATGACTCCTATTACTATACATGTTTCCTCTTTCTAAATATACTGAGCTCTTTAAAGGCAAGGGCAAGCCTCTTAAAACGATATGGTGGAAAGAAAAGTGCCTTGGATTCTAAGCCAAGAAATCCGGATTCAAATCCTGGCACCTCGTTTTACTATGCACACGCCTTAGCGTGCATTCCTTTTTTTTTTTTTCTTTTTCCCAGTTTTTTGGCATGTGGGATCTTAGTTCCCCTACCGGGAAGCGAACTGGTGTCCCCTATAGTGGAAGGGCAATCTTAACGACTGGATCACACAGGAAATCCCTTAGTTTCCTTCTTAAGGTAATATTTAACTCACAGAGTTACCGCAAGGAATAAGATGCTATTAAGGGACAAGTGCATGGGCTACGAAAGGACTTAAGTAAATACTGTCATATTCTTTCCCCACCTCAACTTGGCTTCAGTCTCTCATGAGTAAAAAGTGGAAGACCCTCGCTCAGAGACCAGGGCAGGATGGAAGGTCGGCAGTTGGTTCGCGAAGGCCAGCCTGGACTAAGAAGACACTGAAAGGACGGGTAAGCAGAAAAACCCAGGCGGCCAAGTTACTTAAAACCTCCTCGACCACCTTCCGGAGAGGACGCATGCGCAATCGCGAGCCCGCGCTGTGCCCGCTAGGCTTCACCGCGTAAGATCGCGGCACACAGTGCTCACCTAACAGGGAGACAGGAGGACTCGAACGCGCGCTGCTGCACAGCGGCGTCAGTTTCGCAGGCAGGTGTAACTCTACCGAATTAGCCAGTAAACCTCCGGTCAGGAACCAGCTTCCTGCAAGGACCGCGCGTGCAAAGGGGCGGGGAGAGAAAGAGAATCCACCGCGTATTTTCATTAGCGGCTTTTCGGGTAGATCCCGCCCTTCGTTCTCGACGTAGGCTCTGTGGGGAATCCACTTCCGGGAGAGAGCGGAAGGGGCGGGCTGGTGGAGGCGGGTCAAGATGGCGGCACCTTTGAGGATTCAGAGCGACTGGGCCCAGGCTCTCAGGTGAATCTAGGTCCAGAACTGGGACATAGGAGGCGGGTAGCGGATGTTGCCTTTACGTTAAGGAGCGCCATCCCCGACCCAGGATGTCCATAGGGGTTGCCTCATCAATTGTTGAGGGAACCCTGGGCCTAGAAGAAGACTCAAATCCACATGATCATTGTTTTTCATTCTCGGAAGAGTTATGTATCCCAGGAAACACGTATGCTCGTGTGATGGCAGAGGCCGAATAGGATCAATGAGTTGGAGAAAGACAGGCAAACTGAGAGGCAGGAAGACTCTTGGCCAAGTAGTCATGGCCATTTAGCAAATACTTATCAGCTATTTCCAAAAGTCCCAGCAATCTGCATTACCAGGAGTCTTGGCATGCTTCTCGGCCCCTGCTGCTAAGTCACTTCAGTCGTGTCCGACTCTGTGCGACCCCATAGACGGCAGCCCACCAGGCTCCGCCGTCCCTGGGATTCTCCAGGCAAGAACACTGGAGTGGGTTGCCATTTCCTTCTCCAATGCATGAAAGTGAAAAGTGAAAGTGAAGCCACTCAGTTGTGTCCGACCCTCAGCGACCCCATGGACTGCAGCCTTCCAGGCTCCTCTGTCTATAGGATTTTTCCAGGCAAGAGTACTGGAGTGGGGTGCCATTGCCTTCTCTGAATCTATGTTATTTACCCTATTTATTTTTACCTAGAAATAAACTAAATTGGAAATAAGATTAGGCCTATATTAACATACCTAAGAGAGAGTCTCTGAGGAGAGCATAAGAACATAAGAGTAGTTTTAATTAATGTTAAGGACTATAAAATATTGGATTAATAGGCACATGTCATATATCTTATTAGTTCATAAAATCAAAATACATAGTATGAAATGTAGTTCTAATATGCCACTGCTTCCATCGTGTCAGCATTCAAGCTGCTCCTGTGATGTTTACTGTAGCAGATTTTACACTGGTAACCTTAACAATTTATGAAATGCTGGCACATGCATGATGACTTTTAATTTCTTTTCTCATGATAACTCTGTAAAGTAGATACAGCTGAGGAGCCACTCAACTAAGGTGAATGGCAGAACCGGAGTTTAAAACCTCCCCATTCCTGACACTTACATCTTTTGACAAACCTCTCAGACACCTTATATTATTAACAAGCATGCATCTACATCTTAATAGGACTTCCTTATTCTGTTGCTGGATCATTTTTCTACCGACTGCTTTGTAGTTCAAAACCTATGTGTCTGAAACGTGAATAAGAAATCCTATAGTTTGTAACTCTTGTTAAAGGATAAATCAAGGCATATTAAAGATTTTAAGTTTATCTGAGCAAAACCTGATGGGGTTTGGGGCAGGGGGTATAGGACCAAACCAGAAGTAGTTAGGAGTGCTCCCCTGGCAGACGCTCAGGGAGAGACTTTTACAGAGAAAGGAGGGAAGCAGAGTCAGGAAATTATTGACTGGCTACAGCTTAAAGCCTAGTTGGCTGTTTGTGACTGGTTGTTCTTAATTTTTGATTTCCTTTTAGTTTGCTTATGTGACTCCATGACCTTACAGTTACCTCAGTCTACTGGCCTCCTTGTTTAATCAACAATCCAGATGCCTAGTATCTCTTGTTTTTGGGAACTTTCCTTCTCTGACCACCGCTTCCTACCTCCATTGTGGTACAGCACCTTTTCTAAGAGCTTTCATAGTAGATACTCGAGTTTCCCTCTGTCATGGTACTTGTCACCATAAATTTGTCTTTCACTAGGATCAGCAGAGTTCCTGCCACTTACCAAATACTCAAGGAGTTGGTTGGGCGAAGAAGTGGTGGAATATACAAATGTGTTTTGTTCTCCCTCCTCTTCACTGGTTTCTGTTTTCTAGCTGGTTGATTTTTTTCACCCTGGTTTAGCCCACTGGTCATTACTGATGTGCTTTTTCACCCTGGCTCTAAATCACAATCAGTTATATGGCTTCTAGCTTTACCTGGGGATTCCTAGTTCAGTTCAGTTCAGTTCAGTCGCTCAGTCATGTCTGACTCTTTGCGACCCCATGAACCACAGCACGCCAGGCCTCCCTGTCCATCACCAACTCCCAGAGTCCACCCAAATCCATGTCCATCAAGTCGGTGATGCCATCCAGCCATCTCATCCTCTGTTGTCCCCTTCTCCTCCTGCCCTCAATCTTTCCCAGCATCAGAGTCTTTTCAAATGAGTCAGCTCTTCGCATCAGGTGGCCAAAGTATTGGAGTTTCAGCTTCAGCATCAGTCCTTCCAATGAACACCTAGGACTGATCTCCTTTAGGTTAGGATGGACTGGTTGGATCTCGTTGCAGTCCAAGGGACTCTCAAGAGTCTTCTCCAACACCACAGTTCAAAAGCATCAATTCTTTGGTGCTCAGCCTTCTTTATAGTCCAACTCTCACATCCATACATGACCACTGGAAAAACGATAGCCTGTAAAATGTAATACCAACCAATTTTCAACATGAGATGTCAACACTCTTGTATTTTAGGGGATCAATACATATTAGCTGAATGAAAGAGCAAAGAGGGGAAACATTAAATTTTCTCAATGATGATTGTACTTTGGAAGGGACAGATTCTAAGTAAATTTTGTTGTCCAGCTCTAACAGAAGCAGGAGAAGGTAGCTCCTAACAGAGGCTACCTAATTCTGTGAAGGCCTGTTTATAGATCTGAGTAAAAGGAGAATCTTTTTTAAAATGTAAAAATAAATAAATACAAAAATACAAAATAAAAAAAAATGTAACTAACTCTCTAATACCTAAATTAAGATTTAGAAACATTTAAAATTTTAAATTTATGTGTGTATATATATAAATTTCATGTGTATATGTATATTACATACTGTATATTATCTATTATGCAACATGTTACATGTATGCTAAGTAGCTTCAGTCGTGTCCAACTCTTTGCAACCCTATGGATTGTAGTTCACCAGGCTCCTCTGTCTGTGGGATTCTCCCAGCAAGAATACTGAAGTGGGTTGCCATGCCCTCCTCCAGGGGATCTTCTCAACCCAGGGATCGAACGTAAGTCCCTTATGTCTCCTGCACTGGCAGCACCACCTGGGAAGCCCAGCATGTTACATATGACACATTATATATATAGTGCAGTATTACAATCTGTCTCTTATACACATCTAGATGTGTATAAGAGACAGGTTTCAGACCCATCAAGTAAAGTTACCACCACATCTGTTCTTATATTAAAACAAAAAAAGCGAAACAAAAACCCCAAACAAACAAGCAAAAACTCCTGATCTTCAAACAAATTGAAAAATAATGACTTTTCTTGGGTCCCATCAGAGAGCTGAGGTTGTGGGGCAAATAATCACCCTGAAATCTGATCAACAGGCGAATATAAAGAGTCAAAGATGTGCTTATCAGGAACAGAAGCCGCTGGAGCTATAAACTGGCAGGAGCATTTAAATGATAAATGGTAAATTTGATGAATTGTTAACAGGCCAAATGTAGACTTATGTGAGAGTGAGAAATTCTTAGGGGTTACATTTTGAGGGAGACCCCCACACTTTTATACAGTGGAATTCTACTGTATTGCTAGATGTATTGCTTCCAGGAACCCCTCCAGGTTCTCATATTGAGGAGCCAAGAAAGATCTTGTAGAGATGCACTTGTGAGGGTTATAGCCCAGATATATCTGCCCACAAATTTAATAACTTGGAAGAAATGGACTAATTCCTTGGAAGACACAAGCTATTAAAACTCACATAAGAAAAATTTGATAATTTGAATAAGCCTGTATCTATTAAAGAAAGTGAATTAATAATTACTTTCTGGAAAAAGAAAGCACCTGGCTCAAATGGTGTCACTTGTGAATCCTACTGAACATTTAAAGAAGAAATGATACCCAATCAAATTCTGGCTTCTTTGAAGAAACAGAGTTTATAACTTGAGGATTAATTTTGAATCCATACTGAATCTGCTTCTGTGACTTTAGCTCTTATTCTGTCCCTTTTGTTATTATAAGCATACACAGTGGCCTGCCTCAGGGAGCCCTGCCAGTCCCCTCCATCTGACCCTGGGGCTAGGTGGCCTTTTCTAGCTTACAGGAAGATAGCCTGACCCTGCCCATCTGTGAAGGGCTGTAAGGAAGTGAAACTAACATGATGGATTGTAGTTAGTGTGATGTTAGTGTTAGTTAACACCCCTCTGCCTGAGGCTTGCCCTTCTAGGAGATATTTTCAATAATTAAATGGTCTTTTTATTCTGTTTCATCATCTCTCCCCATCTTTGATCCGTAAAAGAAACTGGCATCCATGCCCCTAAAAGATGGTTTTTTTTGAGGTGTTAGCCTACCGCACAATTGCACTCATCTCACACGCTAGTAAAGTAATGCTCAAAATTCTCCAAGCCAGGCTTCAGCAATACGTGAACCGTGAATTTCCTGATGTTCAAGCTGGTTTTAGAAAAGGCAGAGGAACCAGAGATCAAATTGCTGACATCTGCTGGATCATGGAAAAAGCAAGAGAGTTCCAGAAAAACATCTATTTCTGCTTTATTGACTATGCCAAAGCCTTTGACTGTGTGGACCACAATAAACTGTGGAAAATTCTGAAAGAGATGGGAATACCAGACCATCTGACCTGCCTCTTGAGAAATCTGTATACAGGTCAGGAAGCAACAGTTAGAACTGGACATGGAACAACAGACTGGTTCCAAACAGAAAAAGGAGTACGTCAAGGCTGTATATTGTCACCCTGCTTATTTAACTTCTATGCAGAGTACATCATGAGAAACGCTGGACTGGAAGAAACACAAGCTGGAATCAAGATTGCCGGGAGAAATATCAATAACCTCAGATATGCAGATGACACCACCCTATGGCAGAAAGTGAAGAGGAACTAAAAAGCCTCTTGATGAAAGTGAAAGAGGAGAGTGAAAAAGTTGGCTTAAAGCTCAACATTCAGAAAATGAAGATCATGGCATCCGGTCTCATCACTTCATGGGAAATAGATGGGGAGACAGTGGAAACAGTGTCAGACTTTATTTTTCTGGGCTCCAAAATCACTGCAGATGGTGACTGCAGCCATGAAATTAAAAGACGCTCACTCCTTGGAAGAAAAGTTATGACCAACCTAGATGGTATATTCAAAAGCAGAGACATTACTTTGCTGACTAAGGTCCGTCTAGTCAAGGCTATGGTTTTTCCTGTGATCATGTATGGATGTGAGAGTTGGACTGTGAAGAAGGCTGAGCACTGAAGAACTGATGCTTTTGAACTGTGGTGTTGGAGAAGACTCTTGAGAGTCCCTTGGTCTGCAAGGAGATCCAACCAGTCCATTCTGAAGATCAGCCCTGGGATTTCTTTGGAAGGAATGATGCTAAAGCTGAAACTCCAGTACTTTGGCCACCTCATGGGAAGAGCTGACTCATTGGAAAAGACTCTGATGCTGGGAGGGATTGGGGGCAGGAGGAGAAGGGGATGACTGAGGATGAGATGGCTGGATGGCATCACGGACTCGATGGACACGAGTCTGAGTGAACTCCGGGAGTTGGTGATGGACAAGGAGGCCTGGCGTGCTACGATTCATGGGGTCGCAGAGAGTCGGACACGACTGAGCGACTGCACTGAACTGAACTGAGGCCTTCCCTGGTGGCTCAGTGGTAAAGAATCTGCCTGTAATGCAGGAGATGCATGAGACACGGGTTTGATCCCTGGGTTGGGAAGATCCCCTGGAGAAGGAAATGGCAACTGACTGCAGTATTCATGCCTGGGCAATCCTATGGACAGAGGAGCCTTGAGTGTTATAGCCCATGGGGTTGCAAGAGACTCGGACACAAGTTAGCGACTAAACAACATTGTTTTTAACAAAACCTCACCCTTGATAGACCACAATATAGTGGAAGCATAACTTTTATATTGGGAAATAAAAAAATTCATGGTTTGTTTTACTACAATGGTCTGGAGCTGAATCTCAGTGTCTCCTAAGGAGCCTATATGTATGTGTGTGCGCGGATATGTTACACATATATTCTGCTACAGCCAAGACCCTAAGTTCTCATGGCTATTGCTGACTTTTTCCTCTTTCAGATGGGCTTCAGAAGCAGTTGCTTACATTCCTGTTTATAAAATTGATTACAATCACGACCACTGAGATTAATTTCGGGACAACCCTAACCCTAAGGCCAACCTTCCATGCAGGAATATCCAATTATGCAATTTTCTCTGTGTTCTTCCAGAAGGTTCTGGTATCTTTGTTTTGGTCTCTCACATTTATTGCTAGGCTGCGTTAAAGTTCTTATTAATTTTCTGAACAAAGCCACTCACCCTCTGACTCTGACACGCTGGTCCTACCACTGGAAAACGGGTCTCAGCACCTCGAGGAGCTGAGTCACATGTGTGTGCCCGAGAGTCACAGCACGCCCAGCTCACGTCCCCGTCTCCTGATTGTTGGGGCCGGGACCCCCTAAATCATGCTGAGTGACAGCGAGGGCTGACGTTTTCTTATTCTGACGCTGATGAGACAACTGCTCCATCAGGGAGTGTGAGGACCACTGGAGGCACCCTGGCAAGGTGCGCTAGGAGAGGCCCGCAGACGGGGAGGCGTGGCAATGCCGCGTTCCCAGCAGGATCGCCAGGAGGGCCCCGCGACACTCCCTTGATCCCTGACAGTGAGTGCCACCAACAGCAGGCTCTGTCCTGGTTATTTTCACTGCAGTTTGCGTGGAAGACGCCATCCCCCCACTCCCCGCTGAAGACACCTGCTTTAACATTTTCGTTCCTAAAGCATTCTGCAGTGGGTAGGGGTCACTCTGGCAATTAGCCATAGAAGGGAAGTGCCCGGCCGTCCAGCAGTTGCAAAGCGGCGCTCTTATTGCTGACGGCGCAGGTTCAGCCCCTAGAAACTAAGATCCCACAGCTCTGCAGCCAAACGGAGAAGAAGGAGAAAGGGGAGGAGGAGAACGGTCGGGGGAGACTCAGAGAGCCGCTGGCACGCAACCATCTCTGCTGTGCCTTCCTCCCGGCCCGTCTCTGTGAGAGGAGAGCCGGCTGAGGCCCGGGCCGTGCGCCCATCTGCTCCTTCTTCCCGGCCCTTCCTGTCAGGGGAGAACCCGCCGGCTTCATTCCTCCCGGCCCTTCCTCTCAGGGGAGAACCCGCTGGCTCCCTTCCTCCCGGTCCTTCCTCTCAGGAGAGCCCGCCAGCTCCCTTCCTCCCGGCCCTTCCTGTCAGGGGAGAGCCCGCCGGCTCCTTTCCTCCCGGTCCTTCCTCTCAGGGGAGCCTGCCGGTTCCCTTCCTCCGGGCCCTTCCTGTCAGGGGAGAGCCCGCCGGTTCCCTTCCAATGAAATGTTCCCTTGCTATCTCTAATTTTCTTGAAGAGATCTCTAGTCTTTCCCATTCTGTTGTTTTCATCTATTTCTTTGCATCAATCGCCAAGGAAGGCTTTCTTATCTCTTCTTGCTATCCTGAACTCTGCATTCAGATGCTTATATCTTTCTTTTTCTCCTTTGCTTTTCACTTCTTTTCACAGCTAAGATCTGATGGTTTCATGGGAAGTTTAAACAAAATATTCAATAAAATGGATGTTCTCAATCTTATACAAACTTTCCTAGAGAATAAAAATGGGAGAGAGAGACTATCTCCAGCTCTGAGACTTCTCCCCTTGATACCAAAGCTAAACAGATACATACAGTTCCTGTGAAATGACTACATCAGAACATGCAACACACACCCACGAACACAGCAAGAATCTGTGCGTGAAGGAGCCAAGGGCCACCCCAGGAGCTGGAGGCGGACGGGCAACGAAACAGATCACAGACCCCGGAGTCTGGCACAAACAGCATATGGAGATGTGCCAGGAAGACCAAGGCCAGCACCCAGGAGTCTGTGAGGACTGGAAAAGTCAGAACACCAGACAGAAAAGAGCGGAATCCTTGTTCCGAGGCCATGCAAGCACCCAGGACACACCACAGGGCCCACCGCAGCGCCACGTCCCATGGCAACCGCAGGAAGTGGCCACATGGCACACCTCAAAAACAATCGCAGAAGGCATTTTTACCTGAGGAAAGGAGGCTGCGCAGACGCCTGTTTTGCAGTGTCTGTGGTTTATGGCTACATCATAAACGTGGAGACTCAGGGCCCAGGTCAGTAGAGCTCAGCAAGTCCCCCCGGTTTGCCTTCGAGTGTGTCCCCAGGGCCAGTCCCCACCCACCCCAGGCTCCAGCCAGGCCGCCCTGCCCCGGCCCTGCTCCTCACACCTGGCCGCCCCGCCCCGCCCCTGCTCCTC
>SJYX01008153.1:0-15700 GCA_006410675.1 Oreotragus oreotragus | reverse complement strand
GGGAGCCCCGGGGGGAGGTGGGGAGGGGCCTGCACTCAGTGCCGCTTAGACGCGGGCACTGACGCAAGCGCGGGCACTGCACGTGCGACCTCAGAGGTCAGTGAGCAAGGGACACAGAGCTGACATTCTCGAGGAGAAGGTGGACAGTAAGTGATAAACGCCACGAGCAGGCGCGCCGTGCAGACACCGCAGGTGACACACAGCACAGACAGAGCAGCGGAGGAGGTCGGGAGAATGGGCGTCCAGAACACCTTCTAAAGTCACCTCTGAGCAACATTAGGACGTCAGGAGTCCCTTCATGCTAACAGAGCTGGAAACACCTAAGGAATTTGACAAATTGCTTGAAAACAGCTCACCAGAACTGAGGTGAATGGAAACAGAACCGAGAGTTCTGGACCCCTAAGGACGCTGAGCCAGGCGGGTTCCGCCAAACCTGCGTGCGGCAGCCTGCCCCAGTCAGACACACAGGGGGTGGTGTTCCCGACTGGGGGCGAGGCTGCACAGCACAGGCCAGGGCCCTGGGGGGCACAGGCCACCGGCAGCAGCAGCACCACCTGCAGAGCGTGCAGGAGGGGCGCCCTGGAGCCCGAGGGGCTCCGTGTAAGAAACGAACGCCATCTGTGACAAAAGCTACAAGGAGAGAGATGCTAAGGTCTCCCAGACACACACACTCTCAGCAAGCTAACAGCAGAAGGAACCTCCCCACCGGAACAAAGCTCTCCATCCAAGAGACACTAACACTTCCATCCACTGGAAGGCTCATGTCTGACTGCAGAGCTCTCTTCCCAGCAGCCGCCTGTGGGGAGCAGCTGCAGCTGTGTGTCTCCTGGACACAGCGGCAACCCGAGGTCAGCGCCAGCGGGACGCATGACCGGACAGGCGCTCCAAGACAGCAACTGCACCATGAAACTGGGCACTTCAGTGCGGTAAACACCACTCTAAAAAGCGTACTTTACCAACAAACTCACCGAACACAAGCATCACTCCTAGCGGTGAGAATTCTCCCTTATCCCAGGCATCTCCTGACAAGCATCCCCGAACAGCCAACTCCAGGCGGATGGAAACCAGACGTGTGAGGCACGACGCGAGCTGGGCAGGACACACGCGCCCTGCCCGGCTGTCACCAGCTCTGCCGTCCTGCCGGCAGCTCCGCCGCGGGGCACGGGCCCCTGCCCTGACCCCGTCTTGCTGACACCTCCTGAGTTGGCTGTGTCAGGGTGTCCTGAGCGGCAGATACAATGCCACGTATGTGTGCTGCTGCTGCTGCGTCGCTTCAGTCGTGTCCGACTCTGTGCGACCCCATAGACGGTAGCCTACCAGGCTCCCCCGTCCCCGGGATTCTCCAGGCAAGAACACTGGGGTGGGGTGCCATCGCCTTCTCCGACATACGTGCATTTCATTTTAGAAAATGAAGCCAGACAGCAGCGCAATGCTCCCGACAGTCGGTTGCCCCTCCTTGCGCCAGAGGCCCAGGGCCGCCATCCTCTGGCCCCACGACCCTCGACACCGGCGCCGTCCGCTGGGCTGTCCCGCGCGGAGGCAGCGTGGCCGGAACAGACTGCTACTGCTCCCAGGCCGATGGTTGAGACTCGGCAGGGAGAGGCCCATGGGGACGGCCGTGGCTGGCACCTGGGAACCTGGCTGGTGACAGTTTCCACCGGTGAGTTAAAGCTTCCCTGAAAGCTCAGCGGGGTCCTCGGGAGCTGAGCGCCTGCCAGGCAGGTGCCTCCATGAGACCCCGTGGGCCCTGGTCTCTGGGGCGACAGCCCTTCCCATCACTGAGCGCGTCCATCCTGACTCCTTGGGGAGAGGGCTCTGGACGCAGTGCCGGGTCCCCTAAGGCTCGTCCCATCTGCCGCTTCCTTCACAGATTCTGCTGTGACCTTTGGCTGAAATAACCCACAGCCCTGCGCATGAGGAGTCCATCCGTGCGCCTGCACACCTGGGGCACACCCCTCAGCCCCGGGCCTGCCGGGCCTCTACATGTCTGCCCAGACAAGCCCGTCCAGGCTGGAGACGGTGACTGAGGCCTGGCTGCCCCCGGTCCCTGATCCTGCTGTGGCCTCGTCCCCTCTGCTGCTCCCCCAGGGCACGGTGGCACCTCTACCCCCTTCCCTGGGCTCCAGGCTGATCCAGGCCCCACCCTCCTGCTTCTCAAGGGCTCTGACGGTCCCAGTAAGCCCTTCTCATCCGGAACCTTCCACACGTCCCTCCTGACAGAACCTGCCTCCACAGGACACCTCCCCCCCCAGTCTTCTGTCCTCTACTCCACAAAGTCCCGGTGACAAGGACATCACCAGCCCCCCATCACACACACCCTCATCCTCAGGCCACTGCTCACCTGCAGCCACTGGCCCCTCCCATCCAGCCCCTGCCGCCGGGGGATGCAGCAGAGGCCAGACGCTGGCCTCAGCCCCGGACGCTGCAGAAGAGCCAGGCCGCACGCCACACACCTCTCAGGGTCACTCCCGAATTCAGCGGCAGTCACTCCTGCATGAAGAGGCCCTTCTTCACCACGCATCTCAGACCACTGCCTTGGCCAGACCCGTCCACCCGTCTGCAACACCCTGGACGCCACAGCCCCACAGGATACACCTGTGTGACACACACATCCCCTTTCCTCCTCCAGAAAAACACACCAGGCTTGCTGTGCACCATAAAAGCAGTAAACACAGTCACTAGCCACAACGTGGAATTCTTCACTGAATGTAGTTAAGGAGAAAACCCTCTTAGTCTTAACCTGCAACACTCATCGGGGCTCCCTGCGTGCCAGGCACATCCACTGGCCTCACTTCCGCCTGACACTGCAAACACACACACACACCCTCGTCCTCACTTCCGCCTGACACTGCAAACACACACACACCCTCGTCCTCACTTCTGCCTGACACTGCACACACACACACACCCTCGTCCTCACTCCCGCCTGACACTGCACACACACACCCTCATCCTCACTTCCACTAACACTGCACATACACCCTCATTCTCACTTCCGCCTGACACTGCACACACACGCACCCTCATCCCCACTTCTGCCTGACACTGCAAACACACACACACACCCTCGTCCTCACTTCCGCCTGACACTGCAAACACACACACACCCTCGTCCTCACTTCTGCCTGACACTGCAAACACACACACAAGCCTGACACTGCACACACACACGGTCATCCTCACTTCCGCCTGACACTGCACACACACACGGTCATCCTCACTTCTGCCTGACACTGCACACACACACGGTCATCCTCACTTCCGCCTGACACTGCACACACACACCCTCAGCCTCACTTACACCTGACACTGCACACACACACCCTCACCTTCACTTCCACTGACACTGCAAACATACACCCTCATCCTCACTTCCATTGACACTGCAAACACACACACACCCTCATCCTCACTTCCACTGACACCACAAACACACACTCTCATCCTCACATCTGCCTGACACTGCACACACACACGGTCATCCTCACTTCCGCCTGACACTGCACACACACACGGTCATCCTCACTTCTGCCTGACACTGCACACACACACGGTCATCCTCACTTCCGCCTGACACTGCACACACACACCCTCAGCCTCACTTACACCTGACACTGCACACACACACCCTCACCTTCACTTCCACTGACACTGCAAACATACACACACCCTCATCCTCACTTCCGCCTGACACTGCACACACACACCCTCATCCTCACTTCTGCCTGACACTGCAAACATACACCCTCATCCTCACTTCCACCGACACTGCAAATACACACAGCCTCATCTACACTCACAGGCATCCTCAGACCCTCAGTTGCTGCGAGGATGCCTGCCCACACCAGTGTCAGGAACCAAGCACAGTCCAGGCTCTCTGTGGATGGGCCGGGTGTGACCAGGGCACTCCCATGGCTTCTCCTGGAGGCTCTGGCCACAGCCAGTCCCCACTCCCTGCCCTCAGGACCCCCGAGAAAGAACCGCCTCCCTATACAAGCCCACCCTGGTCATGCTTCCTTCTATCAACATATCTTATGAGAACCTTACTGTTTTTTATTTATTTTGCAGTTAGTGCTGCTAAGGTTTATTTTCCCAGGAAACCGGTCACCAAATTTATTGTCACAGAACTGCTCAGAGTAGCCTGAAAATGTATTAACAGCTTCACTGGGGAACGTCTGACAAGTGACACATACTTTAAGGGGCCCCTTGGGCCCTGGTTCTGGACGCCGTGTAGACAGGGCCAGGCAGCCTCCTGAGACTCACCGAGCGGCCGCGTGGATGGGCAGCTCACCCCTTCTGCTCCGAGTGGTGCCCACCCCGACTCTCAGCCCCCCTGTCCGCAGACAGACACCTGCCCCCATCCCTCAGGGCTGCGGGAACGAGGGTGCCGTGAGGAGCGGTGGCCCCAGCTCTGCGTGGATGGCCTGCTGGGGAGACACCCGCCGAGGACGTCACCCGTGCCCGCCTGCCCCGTCCGAGCCTCCACTGCCCTGGGGGCCAGTCTTCCGCCCCTTCACTTCATCCTCACCCCAACACCAGAGCCCCCACCAGCCTCTGTGCTCACGGGCCTTCCCTGGACCTCACTGTGGCTCCCAAATGGCCGGCAGAGCCACCGGGAGCCTCAGCCACAGGCACTGCCAATCCCTTCTCTACAGGCAGGCCCGACAACCTCAGAAAAGCAACCCTGGCGTCCCCGAGAAACCAACCGCAAGAGCCCGACTGCGGGTGGGCCAAGCCCTCCCCACGCTCCCCGTCAGTCTCCCCGTTCACGCCAGCACCTCCATCCACGCCAGGGCCCATCCATGTCCAGCTCCGTCCCCCGTGGCCTCGCCCACCTCTTGGCTGTGTCCACGCCCAGCAGTCCATCCTCAAAGGGCCATCAGAGAGCAGCGAGGCTCTGGGACGGGCCACCCACGCTCGAGGCTGAACCCATTCACCGTCTCGTCCCCCTGCTGTCAGCTTCCCAGGGTCTGCGCCCTGTGACCCCGCAGGGGTGTGTTCCTCACCACAGCACGCCACGTCCAGCAGGGAGCCCGTTCCAGAGCTGGTGTCCAGTCAGCCTGAGATGCTCCTGACGCCCTCTAAGAACTCCAGGAAACCTATCCGTTTATCGTCACGCAGAGCTGACAAAGTGCGGCCCCTGCTCCCTGCACACGCCCTCTTTTCCTGACCAGCCATGCCAAGTGGAGCCCTACACTCAGCTCCCACCCCTCCGCCTGGGGGAGCGGGCCAGGCCACCTGCACCACGTCCCCGGCACGTGCTCTGTCGGGCCCCCGAGGCCTTCTCCCCATGGCTGGCCTGTCCACGCCGGGCCCCGGTGGCCTCACTCACACAACTGTTGTGGGCGTCTGCCCTGTCCTGCTCACCAGGCAAGCACGTGTTGGGTTATGGGACCCAAACGCTGTCTGGCGGCAGCAAGGTGTCTGCGGGAGTCCCGGAGGCCGGCCGGCCCGGGGCTGTGCACTCACAGTGCCCCTGCTCGCCCAGATCGTCCACGCCGGCTGCGCCCCCCTCAGCGCGGCTCGGGGGACCTCCACTGTGAAGTCCCACAAAGCTCAGGGCTCCACAGCCCCGCGGGCCCCTCAGTTCCAGGACACTCTACCTGCAGTCCCGCCTGGGGTCCTTGCAGGACTGCACTCTCAGCCGGAATAGTCCCGCTCCAGGGCCCACCTGCTGGCTCACTCCCATCAAGTCTTGTCTTGAGCATCCCCTCCCCAGTAAGCTCTTCGAGACCATCCTAAGGTCCACCCCCACACAAATGACTCCGAGCCTTCCCCCTCCAACCCTTAACTGACCACTTTGTTATTGCTCGCACCCCGATTACACTGTCAGGCATGTGACCGGGAACGCTGAAAATTCAACAGACAGGCTCTATGATAAAATTGAGAAAATCTGTCCGAAGGGTAGAAAAGACGGGATATAGAAGGACTGCCACGTCCAGCCAACAGGTGTTCCAGAAAAGGGAAACAGACAAGAAGCTCCGACAGACAGTCTGGAGCTGGGAGCATGCACATTCCTGGGTCATCCGCGCACTCACTCACAGGCGACACTTCACGACCTGGAGAAAACGATTTGCGTGTCTCCCCAGCTGAGAGAGTCAGACGGCAAGGGCCCCGGTGCTGCCCACGTCCATGTAGGTCCCTGAACCTGAAGACATCAAGGGTGTGAGGGAGAGTCCTGAAGGCGCAGGGGCAGGAGGAGCCGGGAAGAGGGATTGCTGGCACCAGCCTCCTCACCTGCAGCGCCCGACTCCAAGGAGTCCAAGGAAAGACACTTGGGACGTAGGATTCTACATCCACTCAGCCATGACTGACCCCGCCGACTGGCAGAGGCCTCAGGAAGCGTGCACAGGATGCCCTGAAGCAGGGCACGAGCCAGCAGGTGCTTGCATGGCAGCACAGGTGCAGTGAGCACTGGGGCGCTGGCAGGCCGGCTGCTCCAGCGGTGACCGAGGAACGACGTGTGGAGAGACGTCTCCACTCCGACCTGGGCGGGTGGTGCTGTGCAGACAGGGGCAGGGGCCCCACAAGCCCAGCATGAGGCCTCCAGCCGGGACCAGGGACGCGGACAGAGGACCAAGGAGGGCGCAGGGCACGGGCCGGACCCTCGAGAACGTGGGCCAGGACAGGGACAGCAGGCAAAGTGAGGCAGGAAGGAGGTGCAGCCGGAGGGTCGACCTGACTCACAGTCTCACCCGCTGCCCACTCAGGCCCAAGTTTCGCAGGAGCACAGAAAGCACGGCTCAGGGCCGAGACCCCAAGACCCCGCTGGCAGGCGGCTGTGCTAACCCGGCTCAGCGGCATACACGCGACCCCTCCACCAAACAGCCCGCCTCAGGCAAAACCAGGGACCCGGGCTGGACTCCCCACGGGGTCCCAGACCTGTGCCTCAACACGACCCCTCGTCGCCCCCACCCCAGGTCTGAGCTGCAACAGCCGGCCGGCCTGCCCGCAGTGCCGGGAAGCCCCAGGGAGAACCAGGCGCCCTTGGTGGGTCACACCAGGCAGGGGACTCAGGGGCTGAGACTCTGGGAGCCTTGGAAGGGAGGGGCAAGTGGGTTTCGCACTTGGGGAGTATGAATTCTGGGGGGGCCAGAGGGAAGACCATGAAAGGCAGAATTCTGAGGTGGTCGCAAGATCCTGGGCCCTACCGGACATACAGCTCTGCTCTAACTATCCCACCTACTGCCAAAGGGGTTTCTGAAGATGTAACTAAGGCCTCAGATCAGCTGACCTTACAACAGGGCAAGTACCCAGAAGCCTGATCAGACCGCGCCATGTTTCAGAGCCGAGTTTTCTCAGCTAGTAGCAGAAGACCAGGTCACAGCAGCACGCAGCACGCAGCACGCACTGGCGGCCCTTGGCCCCCAGGCACAGGACCGCGGGGCCTGGGGCCAGGGCAGGCCCGCCGGTGAGTCCCTGACAAGGGCCGCCCCGCAACGCCGACCTCGGCCTGGGCAGCGGAGCCAGCCACGTGCTGCCGGACTTCTGGCCCGTGGAGCCGTGACACCTGAGCGGTGCCCTTTCAAGCCCTCACCTTTGTAGCAATTCGTTTCCCAGCAACAGAAAAGGAGACAACAGGGTCTGGAGAAATGAAAGCTGCTAGCCTCTAGAAGAAAGGGCGAGTTTCCACACACGTGAACCTCAAAGGAGCCACCATCTCTGGAAATGCTCTCAGCCAGCACCCGTTTCCCAGCTCCAGAGACAAGAACCAGGCTAGTGAACAAGCGGAAGAAGCGAGAACCGCGTGCCGTGGACTGAGCTGAGCCCCTCAAGCGCGCGTGTCAAAGCCCCAGTCGCGTCTCCACGCCCGGGGCCTCTGGGCGGCTGACTCCCGAGTCGGGGCTGACGGGTGAGCACCCTGCCGGGAAGGGGCCAGCCTGCGGCCAGTCTGCCTAGGAGGGCGAGAAGGCCCATCCAGGCCAGGAACCAAGCCCACTGGCACCCTGAGCTTGGATCCCAGCCGCCCTGAGCCGCCCTGTCTGCGGGGCCTCACCCGGCAGCGGTGCGGAGACCCCGTCTCCCAGTTCCTCCTCGGGGCGGCGGCTGCGGAGCAGGGCAGTTGCGTCTCCAGGGCATGGAGGCAGTTACTCCACCCAGAGGAGGCGCTCCTCCACAGCAGGGCTCGTGTTTCCCCTGACAGTTCCAAAAGCCTTCCGCCCACTAACCCTTTATAAAGTCTGCTAAAGGCAACGCAGCTGACCCGAGCGGGGCTCGCCACCGTGCGCCCGTGACGGCGACAAAGCGTGGCAGGCACAGACGGCGTGGCCGAGGCGGCGCCCCAGGCACGAGCGGGTGCCGCTCCCAGGGCAGGGCCCGGCCCCGTCCAGGCGCACAGGGCTCACGGCAGCGCTGAGCGCGGGCCGCGCGGCCCGCCAGCACGGCACGGGGCCCCACGCCTCCGCGAGGCGTCTCTCAACCCAGCAGGGGCCCCGCGCCCGTCCTCGGGGTGGGCAGGGGACACGGGCAGAGGTGGACGGCACCCTGAGTGAAGAATCAGAAAAACTCACAAGTGACGGGGGTCTGGAACAGTTTGTGCTGGGAGGAGCCCGAAAGGGTGGGAGGACCCCAGTGCCACGCGGGGAGCCGCCCCCCTCCCAGATGGAAGACACTCAGGGAGGCCTCCCTGAGCCACGTGGGGGGAGCTGAGTGGGCAGCAGATGAGCCGGCATGCGGAACAGCGTCCACTTCTCAGCGCGACCGCGATGCCGCCGTTGTGCGGAGACCGTCTTCTTACCAGCCTCCTGTGCTGTGAGTCACCTGAGGAGGGAGGCAGATGGTCTGCAGCTCCTTCAGATGACTCAACGGGAACATGTGGCAAAGCCTACGTGGCCGCTGGGTCTGGGGTTAGGGTAGCAGGGTGCTGTGCTTAGTCGCTCAGCCGACCAAGGAGGCCGCCGGGCTCCTCT
This sequence comes from Oreotragus oreotragus, assembly GCA_006410675.1. Classification (NCBI taxonomy): domain Eukaryota; kingdom Metazoa; phylum Chordata; class Mammalia; order Artiodactyla; family Bovidae; genus Oreotragus; species Oreotragus oreotragus. The sequence goes on along the minus strand of SJYX01008153.1, from coordinate 6,791 downwards.
GTCCACGGGATTCTCCAGGCCACAACACTGGAGTGAGCTGCCGTGCCCTCCTTCAGGGGGTCTTCCCAACCCAGCGACCGAACCCAGGTCTCCTGCATTGCAGGCGGATTCTTCGCCGTCTGAGCCATCAGATGATTCAACAATGAATGTCTTTAGAGAAACTGATAAGCAAATGTGGCAAAACATACGTAATTGTTGAGTCTAGGGCTAGGGCTACGGTAGAAGGGTTAGGGTTAGGGTCAGCAGTTAGGGTTAGGGTAGAAGGGTTAGGGTTAGGGTTAGGGGTTAGGGTTAGGGTAGAGTTAGGGTTAGGGTTGAAGGGTTAGGGTTAGGGGTTAGAGTTAGGGGTTAGGATTAGGGTAGAAGGGTTAGGTTTAGGGTTGAAGGGTTATTGTTATGGTTAGGGTTAGGGTTGAAGGGTGCTCATTGTCTCATTCGTTGTTTCTCCACTGTGTTTCTTTTTTCCTCAGAAACTTTGCTAAAAACTAAAAGGGGCTTTGTTGGTGGCTCAATGGTAAAGAATCTAACTGCCACCGCAGAAGACATGGGTTTGATCCTTGATCTGGGAGGATCCCACACACCCCGGGGTAGTGAGCCAGTGGGCCACAACTGCTGCACCTGTGCTCTCGAGACGACGGTCCCCAACGAGAGGCCCCTGCACTGAGAAGCCTGCGTCCCACGACGGGAGAGCGGCCCGCACGCCCCATGTCGGGAGAGTGGCCCCCGTCTCCACGACAGGAGAGCGGCCCCCACGCTCCATGTCGGGAGAGCGGCCCCCGTTTCCACGACGGGAGAGCGGCCCCCAGTCTCCACGACGGGAGAGCGGCCCCCAGTCTCCACGACGGGAGAGCGGCCCCCACGCCCCACGACCAGAGAGCAGGCCCCTTGCCCCACGATGGGAGAGTGGTCTTCAATCTCCACGAAGGGAGAGGGGGCCCCGCTTACAACCAGAGAACAGCCTGCACAGCAACAAAGACCCAGCACAGCCATACGTAAAGAAATAATTTTTTTTTTTTTTAAGTAAAACTAAATCACTTAGAACAAAAGCAGAAGAGGCTGACCCTTCTCGGCCCCTCACCGCCTGTGACCGTGGCCTGCACCTGCGTGTGCTCACCAGGCAGCTGCAAGCAAGCAGGTCGTCCTGGGTGATCCATGGAAGGCGTTAACACACACAACAGCTCCAGAACAGGGCCGCAGAAGGGAGCAGGTCAGCTTTTAGTTAGCTGAGCACCTTCTACATGCCAGGCCCTGCTGAGAATCAGCAAACATAGCAGATGACAAGCCCCCCACCCCACCCCACCCCACCAAACCCACTGGGCTGCCATGAGACGCACAGAGGACCCACAAGTTGGCCAGGAACTTCAGGGAGGTCTATGGACACATTCCTACTCAGTCACCTGAGGAGGGAGGCAGATGGTCTGCAGCTCCTTCAGATGACTCAACGGGAACATGTGGCAAAGCCTACGTGGCCGCTGGGTCTGGGGTTAGGGTAGCAGGGTGCTGTGCTTAGTCGCTCAGCCGACCAAGGAGGCCGCCGGGCTCCTCTGTCCACGGGATTCTCCAGGCCACAACACTGGAGTGAGCTGCCGTGCCCTCCTTCAGGGGGTCTTCCCAACCCAGCGACCGAACCCAGGTCTCCTGCATTGCAGGCGGATTCTTCGCCGTCTGAGCCATCAGATGATTCAACAATGAATGTCTTTAGAGAAACTGATAAGCAAATGTGGCAAAACATACGTAATTGTTGAGTCTAGGGCTAGGGCTACGGTAGAAGGGTTAGGGTTAGGGTCAGCAGTTAGGGTTAGGGTAGAAGGGTTAGGGTTAGGGTTAGGGGTTAGGGTTAGGGTAGAGTTAGGGTTAGGGTTGAAGGGTTAGGGTTAGGGGTTAGAGTTAGGGGTTAGGATTAGGGTAGAAGGGTTAGGTTTAGGGTTGAAGGGTTATTGTTATGGTTAGGGTTAGGGTTGAAGGGTGCTCATTGTCTCATTCGTTGTTTCTCCACTGTGTTTCTTTTTTCCTCAGAAACTTTGCTAAAAACTAAAAGGGGCTTTGTTGGTGGCTCAATGGTAAAGAATCTAACTGCCACCGCAGAAGACATGGGTTTGATCCTTGATCTGGGAGGATCCCACACACCCCGGGGTAGTGAGCCAGTGGGCCACAACTGCTGCACCTGTGCTCTCGAGACGACGGTCCCCAACGAGAGGCCCCTGCACTGAGAAGCCTGCGTCCCACGACGGGAGAGCGGCCCGCACGCCCCATGTCGGGAGAGTGGCCCCCGTCTCCACGACAGGAGAGCGGCCCCCACGCTCCATGTCGGGAGAGCGGCCCCCGTTTCCACGACGGGAGAGCGGCCCCCAGTCTCCACGACGGGAGAGCGGCCCCCAGTCTCCACGACGGGAGAGCGGCCCCCACGCCCCACGACCAGAGAGCAGGCCCCTTGCCCCACGATGGGAGAGTGGTCTTCAATCTCCACGAAGGGAGAGGGGGCCCCGCTTACAACCAGAGAACAGCCTGCACAGCAACAAAGACCCAGCACAGCCATACGTAAAGAAATAATTTTTTTTTTTTTTAAGTAAAACTAAATCACTTAGAACAAAAGCAGAAGAGGCTGACCCTTCTCGGCCCCTCACCGCCTGTGACCGTGGCCTGCACCTGCGTGTGCTCACCAGGCAGCTGCAAGCAAGCAGGTCGTCCTGGGTGATCCATGGAAGGCGTTAACACACACAACAGCTCCAGAACAGGGCCGCAGAAGGGAGCAGGTCAGCTTTTAGTTAGCTGAGCACCTTCTACATGCCAGGCCCTGCTGAGAATCAGCAAACATAGCAGATGACAAGCCCCCCACCCCACCCCACCCCACCAAACCCACTGGGCTGCCATGAGACGCACAGAGGACCCACAAGTTGGCCAGGAACTTCAGGGAGGTCTATGGACACATTCCTACTCTGCTTTTTCGTGTCAAACACCCGGAATTTGCTGTTAGTGTGGCAAAGTCCAGCAAATATTGATGCGTTTGCAAAAGAAAAAAAATCCTGTTAACCTCCACTCTCTAAATTCACCTAAGCACGAGAAGTTCTCTTCAAAAAAAGAAAACCCTAATAACTAGTTTTTAAAGACAATCTGCTGGGTCACTTCAGTCGTGTCCGACTCTGTGCGACCCCACAGACGGCAGCCTATCAGGCTTCCCTGTCCCTGGGATTCTCCAGGCAAGAACACTGGAGTGGGTTGCCATGTCCTTCTCCAAAGATAGTCTAGTTACTTTTAGGCAGTAAGAAACTGTCCTCAAACCTCAACATATTGCAACAGAAAAGAAAATTAACTTTCAACTTCAGGTTCAATTCTGACCATTAACCAAATAATACTATGAAATAACAAATCCTGTCGTTCAGTAAGTTAAAGAGTAATAGTATAGGCTGACACAAACTCTGTGTCTAACCCAGATAGTTAAGTGTGACCACTGGAAAGGACCCTGCTTCACCCAGCAAGGTAGAAACCGAGCAGGTCCAGAGAGCAGGGCGGCAGAGAGGACGCCCCCTCCACGTGGTGACCAGTCAAGGGCAGTGGCCCCACGTGGCTGCCCTTCACAGCCTTCACAGTGCTGCACCCCAGGCACCCAGGAGGGGAGGTGTGGTCTGAGAACCAGGCCCCAGCACACAGGTGCCTGGAGCATTCTTCCCTTCGAGGGTCAAATATGCAAAACATCTTGGACCTCACACTTCAAAAATGTCTTAGAAACATCCGTTTATAATTCCCAGAGCAAAATAACTGGCAGGAATCAAAGTTCTAGAAACAACTAAAATCACTGCACTTGAAGCTTCAAACTACATCTCTGACACACATGCCTACAGTCTAACCGTGTGTGGGGTGGGGGCTTATGGTTTGCTGCAAGTGTTCTAGGCTAACTCCTAAAAATCTTTCCTGTTTGCAACTTCTCTCCCATCGTGCGCAAGCTCCAGCATCACGCCATCAGTACAATGGTGACGTCAGAGCAACCTGTGCAACTCAAGAGACAGCTGAGCTGCTGAACCCTCGGGCCGACCTCACTGCTCTGCAGTCCTGTTCCTTCACCCTGCAGGGCACTTCTCAGGAGCTAACACCTAAGGGAGGCCATGCATTAGGGTGGCCCAGCGGCCCCCAGCCCCTCCCAGGAATCACCTGTGGCGCTCCTCCTGCTCAAGGATGGGCAGGGCCTGGCAGCTATGGACATGGTCACAAAGAACATGGCAAAAGGGATGGGGCATCCCAGCCAAGATGAGGTCACGAGCACTGTGGCCTCCTGCTCACTCTCCCACTCAGTCACTGGCTCCCTCAAGCTGCCCTACGGATGTCTCCAGCAAGCAGCCTGGAAGCAGATCCCCCCCAGCTGAGCCCACAGACAGATACCACAGCCCCAGCCAGCACCCTGTCTGCAGCCTTGTGAGACTCTGGAGGCTGGGGATGCAGCTAAGCTGTTCCTAGACGCCTGACCTCAGACAGTGAGATAACTGATGTGGTTTTAAGGCACTACATTTTGGGGTAACTTGCAGGACAGTAATATATAAATAATACAACCATCCAGTGCTATCACACCTTCAAAAATCCAAAACTGAGAAAATAAAGAGCCTAATCAAACTTGAATGCCCAGTTTCACAAGCCTTTTCCAAAACTTCAAAGAAAGTTAAGTTTTTTAAAAAGTAAAGCGTATGTTTAAACAAACAAACAAAATCAGAAGCAAGCACTGAGCAAGAAGGTCCCAAGCATGGTTGCTGCTGCTGCTACGTCACTTCAGTCGTGTCCGACTCCGTGCGACCCCACAGACGGCAGCCCACCAGGCTCCCCTGTCCCTGGGATTCTCCAGGCAAGAACACTGGAGTGGGTTGCCATTTCCTTCTCCAATTAACAAATAAAACTTTCTAGGCTGGACTATTCATGGACTCCATTTAAGATTAGGTCCTGTGAANCACCAGGCTCCCCTGTCCCTGGGATTCTCCAGGCAAGAACACTGGAGTGGGTTGCCATTTCCTTCTCCAATTAACAAATAAAACTTTCTAGGCTGGACTATTCATGGACTCCATTTAAGATTAGGTCCTGTGAAACGTTACACTGAAAACTCAAAGGGAGCTTCTCCTAAGTAACCAAAAAGAGGTTATGGCACAAGATGAGACAGTGAACTGATCATTCAGGCGTCTCCTTGGGTTTTAGAGTCACGCCCCATGCTAACACAGGGCAACCTCTCTGAATGCACTCCTGCCTCTCGTCCACACAGTGAATGCGCTGCACGCTGGCCCCATGCCAGGCAGACAGTGCCCACCTGGGCAGCCTCACGCACTGGACACTCTGGAGCCTTCCCTGGCCCAAAGGCAGCACGTCTCCATCCCTACTTTCAAGTAAAGGACAGCGCAGGCAAGGTCTGGGTAAGGTGAGACGGTAAGGTTTTGGAGAAGCAGAGCCCCCACCCCGGGATCTCCTCCCGGAGTGGAAAAGGCGCCCGATGGCTCCCCTGATATACACTGGACCAATGGCCCCCAAACCCGCCCCGCAGCCCACATGGCCGTCTGGGTCCCATCCCTCCCGGAAGCCCCTGGACACCGAAAACACCTCCAGACCTGGAGAACGGGGCGCTTCTGTGGCGCCACGGGAGGGCAGAAGTGACTGAAGACGGCTGATACTGGCCAGGGTGCAAGTAAGGGAGCGGCAGCCCTGGAGCAGAGAGAGACTGGGAGAGCACAGCCCCGGAGCAGAGACTGGGAGAGCACAGCCCTGGGGCAGAGCCTGGGAGAGCAGGGTAGGGGCAGCCTGCTCGGCCTGGGGAGGGGCACCCTGCTGGCCCGGGGCACGGAGCAGTGTGGAGCAGGAGCTCCACCAGTCTCAACCCAGCCTACCCCCGGGGGCCAGTCCAGGCAGCAACTGCTGAAGGTCAGAAGGTTTGTGGGGCCCAGGCGCTCAGGGGTCTCACAGAGAGGGCTGGTTTGCACCTGTGGGGCTTATGTACCCAGGATCCCTGATGCTCCAGACCTTTACAGCAGCTGGGGTCCCTCTGAGTGAGCTGAGTGGATTCCAGGCACTCTGGAAACTGCCCCAGGGCCCAGGCCCCTGGGGGTCCAGCCTGGGGTCCCAGCACTCCTGAGACCACCCTTGAGGCCTGGGTGCTCCTCAGTGACTCATTCAAGAGTCACAGCCTTCCTGGGGGCCTGTCTCCAAGTTTCAGCTCTCATCGTAGTCCTGGTCCTGTCTGAGAGCCAGCCTTCTCCAGGACGGCCCAGCGTCCAGCTCTTCTTCACGACCTACCTGGGTCATCCCTGCAGCCTGTCACAAGACGGAGCCCTCCACGTGGCACAGCCCCAGGGTCCTGGCTCCTGGGAAGGCCAGGCTGTCCCAGGGTCCCAGAAGTGCTCACAGGACAGTTTCGAAATCCTGGCCCTACTGGGGAGCAGTCCTGGGGTCTCAGTTCTCTCCAGTGGGGTTACTCAAGTCCTGATCTTTCCACGGGCCAGTCCTGGGGTACAGACCGCCCCCAGGTGACCCATCCTCAGGTCCACGGCTCCTCAGTGACTCGTCCTAGTCCCAACTGTCCCTAAGTCCTGGCCATCCTCAGTGACCTGTGTCGGGGTCCAGCTGACTCTTGCTGAGTCCTAAGGCCCCAGCCCTCTTCCGTGACCCTGTCGGGGTTGGGCTCTCTTAGAAGAGGCCTGTCCTGGCATCCAGCACTTGCTAGTCTTTTCTCAGTGGGTCCTAAGGCCCAGTCCTCCCTGGTGACCCGTCCTGGGCTTAGATACTCTCCGGCCCCTCTGCAGTGGCCCGTCCAGGGGTCCGGTCCTCCC
>SJYX01008152.1:439645-484411 GCA_006410675.1 Oreotragus oreotragus | reverse complement strand
TGCAAGGAGACCCAACCAGTCCATCCTAAAGGAAATCATCCCTGAATATTCACTAGAAGGACTGATGCTATAGCTGAAACTCCAATACTCTGGCCACCTGTTGTGAAGAACTGATTCATTTGAATAGACCCTGATGCTGGGAAAGACTGAAGTCGGGAGGAAAAGGGGATGACAGAAGATGAGATGGTTGGATGGCATCACCGACTAAATGGACATGAGTCTGAGTGAACTGTGGGAGTTGGGGATGGACAGGGCATGCTGCAGTCCATTGGGTCGCAAAGAGTCGGACACAACAGAGTGACTTAACTGAACTGGACTTTCCCGCTCTCCTAAGTCTGTCTTATATTTTCCTCAACAGGCTGTGACCAGGATTTAGTAGCCAGCCCAGCTTCTTTTCACCTTTTCTCATATCAGGTTCAGTTCCCCACGATTAGGTCACCCTTTGGGAACAGATGTCATTGACCCCGAATTTGGGTCTTCTGTGCTTTATTTTTTTTTGAAATGTTGCTGCTGATTTGGGTTAGGGACCAAGCAAGCTTCCCTATGGAATAATTGAGTGCTTTGGGAAAAAAAAAGCACATTCGTTGGGCTTATAAAGTTCCATGAATGAAAGCCAGTCTTTATTTTTTTTTTGTTGTTGCTTTTTGCCATGCCATGTGGCATGTAGGATCTGCAGAATCTAAGTTCCCTGACCAGGGTTTAAACCCACACTCCCTGCATTGGAAGCTTGGAGTCCTAATCACTAGACCACCAGGGAGGTCCCTGAAAGCTCGTCTTTGTAAAGACCTTGCTTTCTGTTCTTGCTTCCTTCCATTCTTCCTTTGTTTTCATTAGATCTGAGTGTCCAGGATGAGCATACTTCAATAACCATTTGGCTTCAAGGAGTAAATACTCCTTAAATTTTTTTTAAGTAAAAAGACCCTTTTTATTTTGTATTGGGATGGCCGACTAACAATGTTCTGATGGTTTCAGGTACGCAGCAGAGTGGCCCGGTCATACCTACACATGTATCCTTTCTCCCTTAGACTCCCCTCCCATCCAGGCTGCCACATAACCTTGTGCAGAGCTCCCTGGGCTGTACTGTAGGTTGTCGAGTAAATACTCTTCAAGCGTGGTTAAACTAAAGCAGAGAAGGGTGCAAGAGCATCAGAAGAATACAAACTCAGATCCCATGAATGTCTGGAGCCAACAAAATTAAAAGCCAGTGGGACCGATGACAGTTTTTCTTCCCTTTCCTTCCCTCCCTTCTCTTTTCAAAACATGTGTTCATCTCTGGTCTGAGACTGAGTGTGGGAAATAAAATGATGTGTGTGGGAGGAAGCCACTGGCTGTATTCTGAAGGTGTCCCTACGTCCCAGAAGTTGAAACAGTCATTTTTCTAGCTCATCCTTCCTTTTCCCCTTTTTCCAAGCCTATGCACTCCTATCCAGTAGTCCCAGAAATTCCTTAGAGACTGCTGAGAACAGGCCAGAGATTTATTACTGTAACATTAATTAGTTCATTCAACAAGTCTTTCCTGAATGTCTGTTTTGGGCCATGTGCAGTTCTAGGTTCTAATGACACATGGGTGAATAGGACAGAGTGCCTACTCTTGAGGACCTAAGTATTAGTAGTAAAACCTTCAGTGAATTAACTGAGAGCTTTTTGCTCAGACTTATGGAGGAAAACAACTCTCTCCACCTGCCCCCCGCCCCTTTAAAAAAAAATTCAAACTCTTTTCTTTCAGGAGATATAAAGGTCCTGCTTGAATCTCCAAATAGCACAGCTGTTGGTAGGGCAGGTTGTTGGTCAGTTGTACTAAATAGCCTCTCTTAAATGTTCTAAGTACTCCTCAATTCAAGAAAACTGAACTCCTCACCTACCGAACTCACACCTTCCGATGCACACTGGCATGCAAACACGTGCAGAAAAAGGCATCACAGTTCACCTACTTGTCCAAGGTAGAAACAGGAGATATTCTCAATTTATGCCTTATTTCCACATTCAGTTGATCTTGTTCAGCTAGTCCTTTTAAGAATTTTACTAATACATCATCTGTCACATCTGCTTCCTCTTTTTCAAAAAAAATTTTGGCTTGCACAGGGCACGCAGGGATCTTAAGTTCCCCAACCGGGGATTGAACAGCTCCCCCTGCAGCTGGAGTGTGAAGTCTTAACCACTGGATCCCCACTGAAACCTTCTCCTTCCTCTTCTTTACCCCTTCTGGTATCATCTTCAGACATTCAGTCTCTCTCACCTAAATCCCTGCCATGGTCACCTAACTGACCCTCAGTTTCCAATCCATACTCATCTCATCTATTCTCAAAGAGAAGCATCTGACAAATGGTGGAAAAAAGCGCTAGTCCCTTAGTTGTGTCCAGCTCTTTTCAACCCCCTGGACTGTAGGCTCCTCGGACTGTAGGCTCCTCCATCCATGGGATTCTCCTCCTACCAGGCTCCTCCACCCATGGGATTCTCCAGGCAAGAATACTGGAGTGGGTTGCCATTTCCTTCTCCAGGGGATCTTCCTGACCCATGGATTGAACCCGGGTCTCCCGCATCGCAGGCAGACACTTTAACCTCTGAGCCACCAGGGAAGTCCCCTGAAAAACAGTGGTTATTGTTAAAAGTTGGAAAAAAAAAAAGGAACTTTGATGTATTGATTTGATTACCTCAAGATACCCTGATGTTAGAGTCTGAGATGACTGTGTTTTCTATTTGGCCTCCTCTAGATCTTTTCAGTGCTAGGATGGTGGTACTATCTATATTCTCTACTGAGTAAGAAAAATTATTTAACACTGTTAAATGAATTGTTTTGGTGATTAAAATTTCATATAGAGCTTAAAATTGTGTGCAAGATATTCAATCTGTAGACTGCATTTCATGAATAGAAATTCACATAACGATGTGTAATGTCTAGATGGCTGTCTCCATGAACTTGTGGTCTAAATGATAGAAATCACTGTCCCCTCTATGACAAAGTTAATGCAGCCTTCCACTGGTAAGTTCTGAAGTGTAAATAAATCTTCCTTCCACAGTGCCCTGGTAAATTGCATTCAATGTTAAGCAGATCCCATCCATATGAGTTAGTTATTTAATTGGTCTAAGCTGTGGAAAATTCTGAAAGAGATGGGAATACCAGACCTGCCTCTTGAGAAACCTACATGCAGGTCAGGAAGAGTTGACTCATTGGAAAAGACTCTGATGCTGGGAGGGCTTGGGGGCAGGAGGAGACGGGGACAACCGAGGATGAGATGGCTGGATGGCATCACTGAGGATGTGAGTCTGAGTGAACTCCGGGTGTTGGTGATGGACAAGGAGGCCTGGCGTGCTGCGATTCATGGGGTTGCAAAGAGTCGGACAGGACTGAGTGATTGAACTGAACTGAAAGCTTTCTTTATAGCATATTCTTCCGATCAATATTCTAAATTTTAGGGACTCCCCTGGTGGTCCAATGGTTAAGAATCCACCTTCCAATGCAGGTGATGCAAATTTAAGATCGCTGGTTGGGAAACTAAGATCCCATGTGCTGCGGGGCAACTGAGACCCAAAGCAGGCACATAAATATTAAAAAACACTAAGTTCTCATCCTACTGCACTCTCTCATTTTAGGACATGTGTGTCTCCTCTGACAAGGTGCTTTTGCTGGTGCTGTTACTGCTGCTAGTCAGGTATTTCTTTCACATTTTTGTCTATTGAAATTGTTCCCACCTTTCAGTTCAACTTCATTCATAACATTCTCCTAAGATCTTTTTGAAGAGGCATTTAATATTAACTTCCCTGTTAGGCCATAGCAATTTCGAGATCATAAATCATATTTTAATTACCTTCGTGTCCTTTTTCAGTTCNCTTTCTTTCACATTTTTGTCTATTGAAATTGTTCCCACCTTTCAGTTCAACTTCATTCATAACATTCTCCTAAGATCTTTTTGAAGAGGCATTTAATATTAACTTCCCTGTTAGGCCATAGCAATTTCGAGATCATAAATCATATTTTAATTACCTTCGTGTCCTTTTTCAGTTCTTAACACATCAATTAGCTTATAGTAGGTGCTTAGAATATTTGATCAATGGATGAAAATAGTGGCTAACACTTACAGTTGACTTACAAAGTGAAGGTTACTAGGGAGGTATGGAGTCAGGGTGGCCAAAGATGAGTGAGATGTGGTCTCTCGTGTTATGTACGCCTCTCTTTGTGTTGTTGCATATTCCTGCAAATCAAGCAAAAATAGTTTTTGTTTTGAAATACATTAAAAATAATATGTCAAGTCTGTATCGTTCCCTGAATGCATGAGTGGGGTGAAGGAGGGAGAGAGGTGGATTGCGAAATGTTGCAAGGTGACTAAGAGGAACAATGCTTATTTATTTATTTAACTTAATATTGACTTTTATTTTTTCGATGAAAACTTTTTTGATTGTGGTAAAAGTCACTTAATATAAAACACACTCTTTTAGCTATATTGAACTGTACAATTGATCGGCACTAAGTACCTTCACAATATTGTTCAACTTGTACCGTTATCCATCTCCTGAATTTTTTTACCTTCCTAAACTGAAATTCTGTCCTCATTAAACACTAAGTCCCCATCCCCCCCCCTCCACTGATTCTATAAATTAGATAAACTATTCTAGGTACCTTGTATAAGTGGAATCAATCAGTAGAACAGTGCTCATTTCGATGGAAGTTCTGGTCTGTTTGTTGCATTTCCAGGGTGACCTGGCAAGACTTTAAATATTTGCATGGTGTGTTATGTGGTCGTGGGCAGTATTTACATATACAGTGAATTTCTAGTACTTCACATAAGAATGCTTGAATATGGTCTCAGGACAAAGCAGAGTTTAGGTGAGTACTGTGTCTGAAGCACAGTAAAGGTTCAATAAATATTTATTAGGGAGGAAGAAGGAAGAACGAAAAGAAGCCAAGCCAGCTAGCATACTTCTGAATAAACAGAAGCTACCAGTGTTCCTGCCTGGAGAAGCCCAGGGACGGGGGAGCCGGGTGGGCTGCCGTCTCTGGGGTCGCACAGAGTCGGACACGCCTGAAGCGACTTAGCAGCAGCAGCAGGTACTACGTAAGAACAAGACCAAAATGGAGTCAACAGGTGTGACGCCATGAGGCAAATGAGATAGTACTCTCACAATTATTATTTTATTAACAATACTGTAGCAACTTAATTCNGCCTGGAGAAGCCCAGGGACGGGGGAGCCGGGTGGGCTGCCGTCTCTGGGGTCGCACAGAGTCGGACACGCCTGAAGCGACTTAGCAGCAGCAGCAGGTACTACGTAAGAACAAGACCAAAATGGAGTCAACAGGTGTGACGCCATGAGGCAAATGAGATAGTACTCTCACAATTATTATTTTATTAACAATACTGTAGCAACTTAATTCCTTCTTCTCTTTGCACCAGGCACCTCTCATATGTTAACAATTTGTTATTTAGAAGAGCCCTTAATTATAGTTACTGTTAATAATTACTTTGTGGATGAAGAAGTTAAGATTCAGAGAGAGCAGTTTGCCGAATCACACACAGCTAGCAACTGGCAAGTGTGGTACCCTGTGCCCTACGGAACATTCAGGGTGTTCTCTAAACCCTGGCCTCTGAGGCCACACCCCCTGCACTCATCTTTTTCAGCTCTGCTGAGGTGTGAAGTTTCCCATCCCCATCCTTCCTCAGGCATGTATGCCCTCGTCTCTTTCTGGTTTTCTGTCTCAGGAGGTTTTCTAAAACCATGGAAGGACAGTCAGGTTCTTATCTGCACAGCCCTGAGATGCAAGGGAGCAGTCCTTCGCCAGTGGAAAAGGAGAGTTGGTTGACTAATGCACCCTATTCCTGTCCTTCTTAAGGACAACCCTAGAGTGCTTTCCACATGGGTTCTTGGAGTGTGGTATCACTGAGCTCTATTTGACCCACAAGCAAATAGCATAGTAACCCATTCCTCCTTCTCTGTTTTATTTCCACTCTTCCACATTCCTGCTTCTGCTGTCATTTGCACTCAACTTGTTTCAGGCAAATCCAGTCTAGACACGAGTTAATCAGACCCGTATGTCACATCAAGGTCATACTCCTTAGGGTACCCTAAAGGACCACCGGATATCTGAATCAGTAAATCCACCAGTATCTTTGCTTGAGAATCATACCTTGTATGACAGAGAAAGATGTGTTATTATTATTATTTTGGCCACAGCTTGCAGGATTTTAGTTCCCTGAACAGGAATGAAACCCGGGCCCCCTGCAGTGGAAGCTCAGAATCTTAACCAGGGAAGATTTTGCCAAAACACCAGGGAAGTCCCAGAAAGATGTGTTTCGATGTTTCGGTAGTTAATGTCACATGGAGCTTTCTCATTTCCTATCTATGTCCCTGTGACTGGGACGCATGATATTGATCTCAAGGAAGTGGTGCTTATTTCTAGGAAGCAGAGCTTACATTCTCAAGGGGAGACACAATGCGCAACAGTTATAAGAAGGCGTGGCAAAGACTGTGATGAGAGAAATATGTCCGGGGAGCGCCCACCCTCGAGGCCCGGAGCAGGTTTCCCCGAGTGAGCCTGGATGTTTCCAGGCAGAGGTCTGAAAGCCAGGAAGGATCTGAGGAGGATTTGGGGAGGCTGGGCCAGCTCACGGAGCTCCAGGGCAGGAGGGTATGCTGAGACGTGAGCAGCGGTGGGCAGCGTGTGGCGCCAAAGATAAGCTGGTGTCCTGGCCGTAGGGACCTTGACTTGCTACAGGGCTTCATTCCGAGGGTAGTGGAGCATTTGGCATTTGGGTCTGTTTCCTTTATAATGACCACTGCAGTATCTGACATCACTTACATGTTGAATCCAAAAAATACAGCGGGCTAGTGAATGTAATGTAAAGGAAGCAGAACAAACTGGTAGGTTACCAGTGGGGAGAGGGAAGAGGGGAAGGGTGATAAAGGGGTAGGGGATGAAGAGGTACAAGCTATCAGGTATAAAACAAGTTGCAAGGACATATTGTACAACATGGGGAATATAGCCAATATTTATAATAACTATAAATGGAGTATATTTAAAAATTGTGAATTATTATATTGTACACCTGTTACATATAGCATTGTATAGCAACTATAATTCAACTAACTAAATAAATAAAAGCTTAAAAAAAGAAAACAAAAAATTTAAGAGGAAATAAAGGCGGCTTCCTGTGAAGCAGCCTGATTTTAAGCAGATTTTGGATCGCCTCGCGGGTCATACCCACTAGTGAACACAAGGGGGCAGCCTCACACCGAGTTCTCAGGGAAGGCTGCCTGTGATCGCGGCGGCTGTTAGCTTCGCCCCCCTTTAGATGCTCAGTAAGTAAAACTCCATAGTTTGGTGTGGAAGCGGATTGATTTTTTTTCTTTTTCTTTACGAAAGACTTGAGTTAGGGACCAGGGTTCGCTCGGCGGCACAACACAGGCCGTGCACCGTCTCCGCATCTCACTTGCGAGGGTCTTTTGATTGCCGGGAAGAGGCACCCACTTCAAACACAATGCGTCCAAGGACGCTGAGGGTCGCTGCCTTCCCTCTTGTTTTCAAGGGTCGTCACAGAACTGCTGTGAGCGAGCAAAAAGCCCAGAGCTCTCCTGGAAAGTAGTGGAGTGGATTGCTCCTTTGGGAAAATTCTTCCTTTGCTTGGGTGACCTCATCCAGGCCCGAGACTAAGTGGGATCTCTTCCCTAGTGGCTCAGTTGATAAAGAATCCGCCTGCAATGCAGGAGACCCAGGTTTGATCCCTGGGGTGAGGAAGATCCCCTGGAGAAGGAAATGGCAACCCGCTCCAGTATTCTTGCTTGGGAAATCCCAATGGACACAGGAGCCTGGCAGCCATGGGGTCTCAAAGAGTCCGACTCGAGTTAGCCACGAAACCACCACCAAGGAAGATAACTGTCTGTTGGATGCCTCAATTCTCACCATCCTCCTAGAATCCCAGATTTGTAGATTTCTATTTTGAATTATCTAGCTGGTATCACATAGTGGTGTCTAGTAGGCATCTCAACTTTGAGCAAAAACAGCTATTGCTAACCTTCACACTTGATTCTTTCCCATGGCCTTTTCCCCTCTTCTCAATATCAGCCACACCACTTATCTGATTGCTCAAACCTCAAACCCAGCAATGATGCTTCCCTCCTCTCTTTTCTCACCTTTTCCCACATCTAATCAGTTGATATAAGAGTTCTGTTCACTCTCCATCTCCACCTTCACTCTCCTCTCTCACCTGGTTGCCTGTTACAACTTTTTTACTGGGCTTTCTGGCTAGACTCTGGACTCTCTACATATATGCCAGGATGATCTTTCAAGGAGAATTCAGATCACTCTTCTGCTTGTATTTCTCAGGGCTCCTAGGTGGCTCAGCAGCAAAGAATCCGCCTGCCAATGCAGGAGATGCAGGAGGCGCAGGTTTGATCCCTGGGTCAGGAAGATCCTCTGGAGAAGGAAAAGGCAACCCACTCCAGTATTCATGCCTGGAGAATCCTATGGACAGAGGAACCTAGTGGGCTACAGTCCATGGGGTCACAAAGAGTCAGACACTACTGAGCACACGCACAGTCTCTGCTTAAAACCCTCCAGTGGATTCTGTCGCCCTTGTAATAAAGCCGTCTACCCTGCCGTGGGTGTGCAAAGTCCTGTGTCATCTGCTCGTGGCCTGCCACGCCTGCCGCCCCTGCCGCACTGTATGTTCCTCTCCTTCCTCCCTTGGTTCTGGATGCCTTGGCTTCTTGGTGTTGTTAAGCAGCCTTGGGCCTTGGCATGAGCTTTTCTCTCCTGCTTGTGTGCCTTCTCTGGTCTCTACATAGGTGGCTGTTCGTGTCCTTCGAATCTCAGCTGAAATGTGACTTCCCAGGGAGAGCTTCTCTGGTCCTTCCAAATATAATGGTCACCCAGTCATTCTACGCCTGCCGCCCCTGCCGCACTGTATGTTCCTCTCCTTCCTCCCTTGGTTCTGGATGCCTTGGCTTCTTGGTGTTGTTAAGCAGCCTTGGGCCTTGGCATGAGCTTTTCTCTCCTGCTTGTGTGCCTTCTCTGGTCTCTACATAGGTGGCTGTTCGTGTCCTTCGAATCTCAGCTGAAATGTGACTTCCCAGGGAGAGCTTCTCTGGTCCTTCCAAATATAATGGTCACCCAGTCATTCTTATGTCCCTCTGTTTTCATTCTCTATAAGCACTGACACTGGATGCATTTCTTTCTTTCCGTCCGTCCTTCCTTTCCACGCAGCTTATGGGATCTTAGTTTCCCGACTAAGGATTGAAGCCAGGCCTTGGCAGTTGGTTGAACCTGGCTGAATCCTAACAACTGGACTTCCAGGGAATTCCCTAGATGCATTTTCTTGCTTATTTATTTGTCACTTTATTGTCTATCTTCCTTCACTAGAATGCTAGCCCACGAGGGGTCGGGCATATCTGCTTTGGACATTCAGCCTCATCCTGGTGACTAAACAGGGCCTGACACGTGAAAGATGCTCAACAGATGTGTGTTGAATAAAGAAATGATTCAGTGGGTAGAACTTCCACACCTGACCCTGCTGAGGGTGGATTGCAGAGTTCTTTACTAGTCATCATGCGTGTGTTTGGTCTGAGGTGAGACATTTCTTCTCTTTGAGCATCAGTACCCTCTTCCAGATAAATACTGTTTTGAAAGTGAAAGTGTTAGTCACTCAGTTGTATCTGGCTGTTTGTGACCGCATGGACTGTAGCCCTCCAGACTCCTCTGTCCATGGGATTCTCTAGGCAAGAATACTGGAGTGGGTAGCCATTCCCTTTTCCAGGGGATCTTCCTGACCCAGGACCGAACCCAGGTCTCCTGCATTGCAGGCAGGCTCTTTACCAGCTGAGCCTCCAGAGCCTGTGATATGTTTGTTCTAATCCACAAGTGTGCTTCTCACCTAAGAACTCCTGAATGGAAAACCCACTTGCTGTCTAAAAGTTTTTAACACCTTGAAACTAGTGAGAAGCACTGAGACTTCATGATTCCTATCTGTTCATTTTCATGTAAAGAATCAACACTTGAAGTTGCCAGGGCTTTTGAAGTCTACTATGATGCTGATTCCGTGTCATGAGACAGACCAAGCTCGCCTTCTCAAGACAGTGGTTCTCTGAGTAGATGAGCTGGAGGTCAGACTGCCTTTTCTCAAAGGCTTTTGGTTAGTGATACTTGGTTTGAAATTCCGGACCTGCTATTTTAGAAACAATTTAGACACAGCATGTCCGTTCTGTCTTAGTGAATCTTAGATTTTATCTAAGTGAGGCAACAATTACAGATCCAGACTTTATAGGATGCTAAAGTGCTATTCATAACTAGTCAGGAAAGGTCACCAGATAAATACTTTGACATCTGCTAAGAAGGGAGATTAGTGAAAGCCTTGACTCTATGTTCACCCAGATCGTGGGATGTGGGAGCTTGTTTATTCCTTTTTAATTCCTTTGTTGCTCTGGGATTCTGATATGCTACTAAGCTTTAATTTCTTGAAAAGGCGTTTCATCAACCCTGTTGACTGTGTGCTGAGATTCCCTTCTCCCTCCCTCTCTTACATTTGGGTCAGCCGGTACCAAAGGATAAGGTTATCTGGGCTGTTAAACCTTTGACTTGGTGTCTTTTGAAGAGCGCATTTTGCATTTTGTTATGTCAGGATTGTAATTAGATCCGTTAATTAAGGAAAGAATGAACTTTTCCCAAACTCTGCACCTCTTTGAATTTTTGATAAGTTTGCTCAGGTTGCCGCTGACCTTTGCTAAGGGGTATGCTACTGCTCATTAATTGGCAAATTTTAATGAGGAGAGTTGATGAATGTGCTGGCCTTGACAATAAATAAAGCTGGCTTCCACTCCAGGCCTTACCACCTCTGGCTGCTTCAAAGTGTGTGGTGTTTCTTGACTAGTGACCATTAAACCTGGGACACTTGGCCGGCATTCTGCTTATGAGTAAGCGAGGGAGGGCCTCCTTACCCAGGCACCGACCTGAATGGCTCCTCATCCACCATCTGCTCTGGGCAGTGTGCTCAGTCTTATTTTACTCTCTTGGACGCCAGAGACTGTAGCCCGCCAGGCTTCTCTGTCCATGGGATTTCCCAGGCAAGAATACTGGAGTGGGTTGCCGTTTCTTACTCCAGGGGATCTTCCCGATCCAGAGATTGAACCAGGGTCTCCTTCATTGCAGGCAGATTCACTGCACCCCCTGAAATTCCCTTTATTCTGATAATAATCTTATTATACCTGTTTTAGACAAGGGGAAACTGAGGCATAGGGAAAGGTAACCAGTTAATAATAACTAATATTTGAGTTCTCATTGGGTGCTAAGCACACCCCCAACCTCTCAACGTGCGTTGTGTCACTTCATACGCATAACAGCCGTGTGAAACAGGTAGCATTTTTGCCCCTACTGTAAAGTGGGACTTGATTTTCAAAATAATTGATCTCCTGTAGGATGGACTGGTTTGATCTCCTTGTAGTCCAGAGGACTCTCAAGAGTCTACTCCAACACCATAGTCCAAAAGCATCAGTTCTTTGGTGCTCAGTCTTCCTTGTGGTCCAACTCTCACATCTGTACGTGACTACTGGGAAAACTAGCTTTGACTATACAGACCTTTGTTGGCAAAATGATGTCTCTGCTTTTTAATAGGTTGTCTAGGTTTGTCATAGCTTTCCTTCCCAAGGAGAAGCATCTTTTAATTTCATGGCTACAGTCATCATTTAGAGTACAAAGAAGAATAAAAGTCAGATTCTCTCTCTCACACACACACATGTGAAGATTTCTCTCCTTTTCAAATATGTTTCTGCTGCCACTCAAAAAACCTAGTGAGCCGTGACACTTGAGAACAGAATGGGGGCTACAATATTTAACATATAGAACTGATCGATGAGGGGACTTCCCTGGTGGTCCAGTGGTTAAGACTCCACACTTCCACTGCAGGGGGCCCGGGTTTGAACCTTGGTTGGGGAGCTAAGATCACACATGCCATAAGGCATAGCCAAAAAAGAAAAAAGACCTGAGTGATGAGAAATTGACTTGTTTATCCAAGTCCAAGACATGAACTTTGGCTTTATAGCTGTACTCACTATGACTCCTTGGAATACAGTGAGCAAGAGTATATCTTCTGTTTGGAAGTATTGGTAGGAAAATAAAACAAGCCTGGCAGAAGTTATAAGTAACTCTTCAGAGCCTCTTTTAAAGATTCTGCAAAATATTAGTACTTCTAGTAATTATAAAATGTGGTGCTGACATCTCTTTGCCCCTCACTGAAACATTTATTTATTTATTTATTTATTTCCCCCTTTCATCTTTCAATTCTTGCTTCATGTATTTTAGTGGTCTGTTCTAGACTACATATGATTTTAGAATTGTTACGTTTTTGTGGAGAATTATTCACTTTATCCTCATGGACTACATCTTTTTATCCCTGAAAATTTTCTCGCCCTGATGTTGACTTTGCCTGATTTAATTTTAACTACTCTAGCCTTTTCTTTTGTTTAAACTAGTGTTTGTATGGTGTATTTTTCTTCATCTCTTTATTTTTAGCCTATGTAAGTCTAAAAATACCAATTATTTTTAGTCTGTGTAAGTTTATCCCCTTCATGGATCACAGCCTTGTCGTGCCAAAGGGACTTGCACAACTCATTTAAGTTATGAGCCATATCGTGCAATGCCACCCAAGATGGACAGGTCATAGTGAAGCGTTCTGACCAAACATGTTTCATTGGAAAATACACTGATGCTAGGGAAGACTGAAGGGAAAAGGGGAACGGGGCTGCAGAGGATGATATGGTTAGATAGGATTACTGACTCAGTGGACAATTTGAACAAATAATGGAATATAGTGGAAAACAGAGGAGTCTGGCATGCACAGTCCATGGGGTTGCAAAGAGTTAGGACTTAGTGACCGAACACCAGCAGTATCTTATGTAGATAGCATATACTGTTTTCTGTAAGTCTACTTTTGCAATATGAGTCTTTTACTTGGGATAGTCCATTCAAATTTACAGTATTTTTATTATTTTTATTATTTTTTTATTTTTTGTATTTATTTATTTTTTTACACAAACTCCCAAACATGAACCCCCCTCCCTCACTGAAACACTTAGAGTCCTTCTACTAATCCACAACCATAATAACCCTAAAAAACGATTACTAAATACTCAACAGTTTAAAATACTCACCAGCACTCACAGTTGCCACAAACATTCCCCCCGTCTTTTTTTTTTTTTGCTGAAAAAATCCTCTCTAGCAAAATGTCACTACATTTAGAATTTCTGTTTCTGAACATTGCCCTAAGTGACTTCTGAGAAATTTTTTTCAGACTGTTGATGACGATAGTTTGACGTCACTGAGTAGCTGGTTCATTTGGGGAAATGCTATTCACATTTCATCCTCATCATGTTCTTATTATTCCTGTTTTCTAGAGGAGAAACACCGAGGCAGAGAGAATGTTGGTGGGTATTACTTGTGCTGGGTATTACTTGGCGAACACTTTGTTAAGGATATTTCATGATGAATCTCACAATACACTTGTGTACTTGAATATATGCCCTGTAATCTGCTAGTATGGTGAAAGCCTGTTTAACCCCTTGAACCTTGGACATGGACTAGAATATCTAGACAGGGGTTTTCATGTCTCTGGATAGAGGAGGAAAAATCATACCTTAAGTCAATACTGGAGGCCCATCTGGACCTCAGGGGTCTGAGGTTTTCCTTAAAAATCTCTCTCAGGGGTCTGAAGTTTTCCTTAAAAATATCTCCTGAACTCAAGGCAACAGGTATTATAAACTGGGATTGTAGGACCCAGTGAAATCAAAACCTTCTTCTACCAGGCGTGGCCTTGGTCTTTTTTTTGGTGGGTTAAGAGCAAATGAGTTGGTTATGAAAGTGAGAAAAAGAGTGCTGAGATTGCCGAGGGGAGATTTAAGAAGGTTTTACAGTGAGGGCAGTAACTGCGTGAAGCCTTGGAAAATGTACCAGATTTCTGTTTCTAGATCCGAGTTTCCTACTCACGTCAAAGCCCTTTACCCCCTCTTGTTAGAATGTGAATGAAAAGAGGGTAACACATCCTCAGGAATCCAGGGTGTTAAGACTTTCATGGTGTTCTGTTTTCTTCTGAGCTCCTGCTGAAGAGTGAAGAAAGAAGGGCATTGCGTTTTCTATGAATCCTGAAAGGAGCAAAGCCATACACGTGTTAGAAATGAGATAAAATGAAAACAGAATCCAGAAAATCCACGAGTATCTCATCCTCATTCTAGATACTGAATAAATAAGCAGAAGGGTGGTATGAAGCTCCCCAACGTTTGCAAAGAGGTGGATTGTTTTTCCAGGGCGTTTTCAGGTTTAAACGCAGGAGGGTCATAAAGCCACACCCTTATTACAACTGGAGCATGGCAGCCCTGTCTTCCAAGACAGGAACCAAAACTTTTTATGAGTGCTCAATCAAGGGCCAACTTTTTAAGTAATGATGCCTATTAGAGTTTATTAAAAGCAGCATAGAAAGTACAGACCTCCCTGTTCATGCTTTCTCTTTCAAAAAGAGAAAGATCAGAAACATCATGTTTCAGAAACATCATGTGGACCTATGGACCCTATTTTTTCGTGTCCCAGTTGGCATTCTGACTGAACTAATATAGGTGACACACAGCATTGTCTCTTGGAAATACGGGTTGTTTCTTGGAACTGAGCCTGGCATTTGCAGGGGCTGTGTCTTAGTTCAAATCCTCCCAACAGAGGCTCAGATATGAACTTGGTGTGCAGTTTATTTGGGAAGTGATATCAGGAAGCAGGAACAAGAGGGTGGGAGGATAGAGATAGGGAACAAGGAAAATCTAGCTCCAGTGCAATTTGATTCTTCCAGGAACCCCTGAAAAAACTACAAAATGCCTCTCAGAACTTTTCATCTCAAAGGAGGGTCATTCACAGGTTTCAACCCACTGGTTGAAGGTTACTCCCATGATCTACCATGAGTCCCGCAGGAAGTAGTAACTTAATATTAAAAATTAATTAACTGATGGATGTGTGTGTGTGTGTGCACGCCTGTGCTTGCATGCATGTGTGCTTGGTCATGTCTGACTCTTTGCCACCCCACGGACTGTAGCCTCCCAGTCTCTTCTGCCTACGGGATTTTACAGGTAAGAATACTGGAATGGGTTGCCATTTCCTACTCCACCAGAGGATCTTCTCAACCCAGGGATCGAACTTGTGTCTTCTGCATTGGCAGGTGGATTCTTTACTACTAGCGCCACCTGGGAAGCCCGTAATTGATGGGCATTAGATTGTTTCTAAATTTTTGGTTATTAAACAGAGAGCTGCTATAAACATTCATGCGCAAATCTTTTTTTTTTTTGTATTTATTTATTTTTTTACACGAACTCCCAAACATGAACCCCCCTCCCACCTCCCACCCCACATCTTCCCTCCAGATCATCCCCATACACCAGCCCCAAGCATCCTGCATCCTGCATTGAACATAGACTGGCAATTCATTTCTTACATGATAGTATACATATTTCAATGCTATTCTCCCAAATCATCCCTCCCTCTCCCTCTCCCTCTCCTTCTCCCTCAGAGTCCATAAGTCCGCTCTACACATCTGTATCTCTTTTGCTGTCTTGCATACAGGGTCCTCATTACCATCTTTCTAAATTCCATATATATGTGTTAGTATACTGTATTGGTGTTTTTCTTTCTGGCTTACTTCACTCTGTAAACATTCATGCGCAAATCTTTATGTGGTTATATGTTTTCATTTCTCTAGGATAATTGCTTTAGGAGTGGAATGGTTGGGTCATGTGATCAGTGAATGTTTAACATTTAAAAATACCACTGAAGTGTTTTCCGAAGCAGTTGTGCCATGTACATGCCTACCAGCAGCATCTGAGAGTTCCAGTTGCTCCGTATTTCACTGGCACTTGCCTTTGTCAGCTGGTGTGTAGTATATCTCCCTGTGGTTTATTGGTAGTCCCCTAAGAAACTAATAATGCTGAACGTTTTTTCACATGTGTGTTTGTCACCTGTTTATTTTCTTTGGTGAAGCCTTTGATAAAATATCTTGACCATTGTTTTTTCTTTTTACCCCGGTGTGTTTGTTTTCTTCTTACGGAGTTCTTTGTATATCCTGGTTCAAAATTCATTGCCTAATATATGTCTTGTGGATAGTTTATCACAGTCTATGTGGCTTGCCTTTTCGTTTTCTTAACAGTATGTTTGGAAGAGTGAAAGTTTTAATTTTGATGAAATTAATTAACTCATTTTTTAATAGCTCTTGCTTTTGTTGTCTTATATTAGATATTTTATCCCAACTCAAGACCGTTATGATTTTTTCTTGTTTTCTTTTAGAATATAATATTTGGAGGTTGACATTTTCATCTATGGCCCATTTCACCTTAGGTTTTCTACATTATTACCATAAACTCAATAAAAGGGACAGAGTATTGATGTATGCAATAACATGGATGGGTTTCAAAAGTATTTATGTTGAATTACATAAGTCAGATAAAAAAAGAGGACATACTATATGGCCTCATTCTAGAACATTCTAAAAAATGCAAACAAATATAAAAAAACAGAAAGCAGCTTTCCTTGTTTATCTCAGATACAACTTTCCTCAATCTTCTTGCATCCAAGTTTGTGCAATACCAGCTGCCTCTAACACATTGCTTATTCCACCCAGCAACAGTGAAGTTGTGTTTATCTGAGGTGGCTTAGTGGGGAAATTGATGCCACGTCTGCCCTGGTCACGAAGATCTGTCCCCTGAGTGTGTCTCTGAAAAAGCTTGGTGGTGACATCACCAAGGCAAGCAGCGACATGAAGGGCCTGCTATAGTGGACCTGCACACTTAGTGCGGGCCGGATTAAGGTGGTACCTTCTTCCTCTGCCTTGGCCATCAAAGCCCTCAAAGGACCACCTCGAGACAGAAACAAGCAGAACAGCAAACATGAAGCACGTAGGAAATACTGCTGCTGAAGAGACTGCCAGCTTTGCATGACAAACGTGGCACAGACTTTTAGCCAGTGAGCTCTCTGGAACCACTCAGGACATCCTGAGGATTGCCCTGTGAATGGCGGCAGGGCTGATGGCCACCACCGTCATGACACGACAGAGACGACATCAACTGGTGCAATTGAAAGCCCGGCTAGTTAGGAACTATTAATACTAAGGAAACTGTTTCAATAAAGGATCACTTGGAAACCAGTAAAAAACACTCCCCAAACCACAAAACCGCCCCCCCCCCAAAAAAAAGGACAAACAAACAAGAAACAGATTAGTGGTTGGATAGTAGCTTGCAGACAAGCCTAGGAAACTACTGGGCGTCATGGAATTGTTTGTAATGTTGACTGTGATGCTGGTTACATGAGTGTATATAAATTTCAACACTGGTCAAATTGTCCTTTTTGAACATCTGCATTTTATTGTATCATTCAGACCTTCAGTTCAATTCAGTCGCTCAGTCATGTCTGACTCTTTGTGACCCCATGAATCGCAGGACGCCAGGCCTCCCTGTCCATCACCATCACCCGGAGTTCACTCAGACCCATGTCCATCGAGTCCGTGATGCCATCCAGCCATCTCATCCTCGGTCATCCCCTTCTCCTCCTGCCCCCAATCCCTCCCAGCATCAGAGTCTTTTCCAATGAGTCAACTCGTCGCATGAGGTGGCCAAAGTACTGGAGTTTCAGCTTTAGCATCATTCCTTCCAAAGAAATCCCAGGGTTGATCTCCTTCAGAATGGACTGGTTGGATCTCCTTGCAGTCCAAGGGACTCTCAAGAGTCTTCTCCAACACCACAGTTCAAAAGCATCAATTCTTCGGTGCTCAGCTTTCTTCACAGTCCAACTCTCACATCCATACATGACCACAGGAAAAACCATAGCCTTGACTAGGCGGACCTTAGTTGGCAAAGTAATGTCTCTGCTTTTGAATATGCTATCTAGGTTGGTCATAACTTTTCTTCCAAGGAGTAAGCGTCTTTTAATTTCATGGCTGCAGTCACCATCTGCAGTGATTTTGGAGCCCAAAGAAATAGTCTGACACTGTTTCCACTGTTTCCCCATCTATTTCCCATGAAGTGATGGGACCGGATGCCATGATCTTCGTTTTCTGAATGTTGAGCTTTAAGCCAACTTTTTCGCTCTCCTCTTTCACTTTCATCAAGAGGCTTTTTAGCTCCTCTTCACTTTCTGCCATAAGGGTGGTGTCATCTGCATATCTGAGGTTATTGATATTTCTCCTGGCAATCTTGATTCCAGCTTGTGTTTCTTCTAGTGCAGCGTTTCTCATGATGTACTCTGCATAGAAGTTAAATACGCAGGGTGACAATATACAGCCTTGACATACTCTTTTTTCTATTTGGAATCAGTCTGTAGTAGTACCATAAAAATAAAAATTTTCTTCCTCTGAGGAACCTTGTAATTTAGCTGCCACAAAAAAACTTCTAAATCAGAACCAGGTATTAATTTTTTCTTTAGTCACATTTACATTAGAAGTAACGTTAAATTTTTTCAATCTGCTTTTTCTAGTGTGGTCATTTGTCCTTAGGTAGGGAAGGAGCCCAGTGAGCATATTTTACGGTCTCATTGCAGTGTGCTGTTCTTTTTGAAACTGGTGTCTTATCTTTACACTGCAATTAGCCAAAGCTGGCACCTTCAAGAATAAATCCTGTACTCAAACATGTTGGCACTTAACCCTGCACCATCCTAGGGCAGCAGCTAAAATCCACATCTTTCCTTTAGAGCAGGCACTTCATTTGGAATTGTCAGAAACATGGACACTGAGGTCAGATGCAGTCTACACCTGTTCAAAAAGAGGGCCACTCTCTGAAAACTAGGATTTGCCATCTTAAAAGAAATGAGTCCTGTTTTCTGCTTCTCAGAATGAGCCTAATATCCAGATAAAAGGAATGCCAGATTAAAATTTAGCTGGATGACTTCAACCATGCCATCTGATCTCTTGGGCCTCTGTTATTTCTAATGTAAAATATTGGCTTATTGGGTTAGCTTTTAATAGTGTTTCCTATAATGCACTTCTTCTAGAATTGGTTATTAGAAGCCATTTTATGGCTCACCCTTAACCTACTGAATGCAGCTGTATTTTTCCTCCAAGTGTTAAATATTTAATCAACTCCAGGTGAAACCCAAATGTAATTCATTAAGCAACTTGGTGTTGAGTCAAATGCAGTGGACATGAAAAATGCCTTTTCATTAGTGTCCATTGGCTTCTTTGGTTCAAGAATTCCGGCTGATGGAATGAATAGCAAAACTGTCTTCCGTTTGAACAAACTGAATGTATGGGAGTAAAAATAAAATAAAAGCCAGGAGGCTTTCCAGTTGCTTTCTACTAATTGTGATGTATTGATTTTCTATGCTGCATTAATGTCTACAAGGCTCTCCTTTGGCTAATCCAAAAGATGAATGAAGTTAATGAAAATTTTTATTTCGAAGTGTGCATAAATATAAAGACTAGAGAAAGGCATGTGTATTCTACACCCACACATGCATGTGTGGGTGTAGAACGTGGAGAAAAAGACACACACGATGCAACTTTTATATAGGGGAAATAGTGGAGACCTGGGGAAGGCAATGGCACCCCACCCCAGTACTCTTGCCTGGAAAATCCCATGGACAGAGGAGCCTGGTGGGCTGCAGTCCATGGGGTCGCTAACAGTTGGACAGACTGAGCGACTTCACCTTCACTTTTCTCTTTCATGCATTGGAGAAGGAAATGGCGACCCACTCCAGTATTCTTGCCTGGAGAATCCCAGGGATGAGGGAGCCTGGTGGGCTGCCGTCTATGGGGTCACACAGAGTCGGACACGACTGAAGTGACTTCGCAGCAGCAGCAGCAGCAGCAGTGGAGACCACCACCAAAGTATCTTGTGTACATGATCGATATTGTCCTTTGTCTATAGCTCTTGAACAATCTAACCTCTCGAAAAATAGCAATAGTGGATTTAATAATAAGGGCTCCCTGGTGGCTCAGCAGTAAAGAATCCGCCTGCAATGCAGGAAGCGCAGGTTCAGTTCCTGGGTTGGGAAGATCCCTTGGAGAAGTCAATGGCAACCCACTCCAGTATTCTTGTCTGGGAAATTCCATGGACAGAGAAGCCTGGTGGGCTAAAGTCTATGGAGTCACAAACGAGTCAGACATGACCTAGCGATAAAACAACAGCAACAAACTTAATGATAGCTGTTTGTTTTAAGTAATAAAGATTTGGCTTTCCTATATTTTTATGAGTCAGAATTAGAAAAACAACAATTTAAATAGGAAGTAAACGTATATTCACACCAAATTTATGAAGCTGAAATCAGCAAAAGGAAGGAAGGAGGGAGGGAGTCAAGTATTGTCAAAGCATGTTTTGAGTACCAGGCACATCTCTGGTGATTTGTATCTGTAATCAGTGTCTAGTCATTTAGAGGACAGTGTTGCCCTTATACAGACATCCTAAAATTAGCAGCTGTCGGCTTAGTAAAGTGGGTGGAAGTTCAGCATAGAATGTGACTGTCTTGGACAGTGACTGTGGCATTAGTTTCCCACCTCAAGTTCTCAGATAAGGGCACATTTCTTTCTCTTTCACTTCTGGGAGGACAGCCCTTCCTCTTTAATTTTCTAGAGCAGAGGGTAAATTCCAACCCTTGGTTCAAATCTGGTGTGCTGCCTGTTTTTGTATGGATTGTGAGCTACGAATGACCTTTACATTTTTATTTATTATAAAAAATTTTTTTTGGTGTGTGGACTGTTTTTAAAATCTTAATTTAATTTGTTAAAATATTGCTTCTGTTGTATGTTTTGGTCTTTCGACCCGAGGCATGTGAAATTTTAGCTCCCCACCAGGGACTGAACCAGTACCCTTTGCATTGGAAGGTGGACCACCAGGGAAGTCCCTACATTTTTATTTTTTTAAACATATTTATTTAATTTATTTGGCTGTGCTGAGTCTTAGTTGTGGCACATGGGACCTTCAGTCTTCGTTGCAGCATGCAAACTCTTAGCCGGGGCATGTAGGATCCTAGGATCCAGTTCCCTGACCAGGGATCGAACCTGGGCCCCTGCGCTGGAAGCCCAGAGTCTTAGCCTTTGAACCACCAGAGAAGTCCCCAGGTCCTTCTTGATAAGTAAATGTTTGATTCATACTGGGCTTTTCGAAAATTTGCTGAGTTCATAGATTTCCATATCATGGCACAGTAATTGGGGACCTAGGAGAGTGCTTACAAGCTCACTCTCTGGAATCATAGAGAACTGTGTTTGAATTGCCATTTTCAGTTCAGTTCAGTCCTCAGTCATGTCCGATTCTTTGCAACCCCGTGAATCGCAGCACGCCAGGCCTCCCTGTCCATCATCACGTTCGTTGAGTCAGTGATACCATCCAGCCATCTCATCTTCTGTTGTCCCCTTCTCCTCCTGCCCCCAATCCCTCCCAGCATCAGAGTCTTTTCCAATGAGTCAACTCTTCGCATGAGGTGGCCAAAGTACTGGAGTTTCAGCTTTAGCATCATTCCTTCCAAAGAAATCCCAGGGCTGATCTCCTTCAGAATGGACAGGTTGGATCTCCTTGCAGTCCAAGGGACTCTCAAGAGTCTAAGCATGCTTCTTGACATCTCTGAAGGCCTCATCTATAAAATGGGATTGATAATGGTGCTTAAAGGAACTTTGTATTAGTAAATGAGATAACAAATGTAAAACAGGTAACTTAAAAAGTATGCTGTAACTATAAGCCATTATTTTCTCTTAATTGGATAAAAGTGGAATTCCCACATAGCAATAGCTCACTTTTTCCACTGAAACACCCATGTCTCAAATATTTCAGATTTAATTTTTTTAAAGCTCAGGTATGCACTTTTGAACTCTCCTTGCATTTTGCTGCCTGTTTCCCAAAGCCTTCAAATGTATTCGATGGTTGCACTAAAGAAGGGACAGTCAGGGAATATCATCATGATAACCATTGGTGATTTTTGACAAGGTGTTGAGAGTTGATGATCAGGGAAAAGGTGACTTCAAAACGCTCTTCCTAATTCATTAGGCACAGATCATTAGCATGGCTCAGAAGTACAATGGAACATTTGTAGGAGTCTGTACTATCAGCAGTCCACAATGAGCCCATTCTTGACGCCAAAGACCTTTAACATCTCAGTTCTAAGAAGCTGCAGAGATGGTTGACACTTTTCATTTCAAATAAAACACTCTGAACATGCTTCTTTCCATTAAGACATTAACAAATATACTTGCAGTCTTAAAATGTTTCCATGTGGGACAGCTATGTTAAAAAAGCAGTGTGGGACTTCCCTCGTGGTCCAGTGGTTAAGATTCTCCACTCCCGATACAGTGGGCATGGGTTCAATCCCTGGTTGGGGCACTAAGATCCCACATGATGCACAGAATGGCCTAAAAAAAAAAAAAAAAAAGACAATCAAAAAAGAGAAAGAGAAAAAGCACTGTGTGCATTTACTGTGTGAGATTATTAAGTGAGATATGTTTTGTTCATTTCATTTCATAATTGGTGTAGTTTTGCAAAGCTCTGCCCTAATTTCTACCGTTTCTCTCTAATGCTTATTTTCATATAATTCTGTCCCTGTTGAAATTTTTCCGTGATAAACTCTAGGTGGGATTATCATCCCTTCTCAGGAAGGAAAAAATATAATGGAATTTAACTCACTTTCTCAAACTTTTCTTTGTAGAATAAAATGAGGTCACAAGTATTGAACAATACATATACAAGTTCATACAGTTAACTTGATGAGAAGTGCTGAGGATGAGGTGGAAAACCCCTTTACTTTCTATAACTAATGGTTTTGGTCACTCAGCCAGATTGTTGGTTGAGGTTTTTAAAACTGAGTCAGCTCCAAAAGCAAACTATTTGTATCTTGTCTGTCAAACTGTCAAGAAGAAAGTCAATGAATAGTATATGAAGACTTCCTTTATCTGAATCTTTTTCTCTCTTTAGTGAAGACAAATCTTGTCCATGATAGAGTCTATTTTCATTTTATGAGGAACACTACTATACTTTCTTTCAAATCTCAGTGTTTAATTAGTTCCATTCCTACAAGTTATCCCTTGACCCAAATTCTTTAAGTTCTGTCCTGGGTAAGCAACATGTCCTTTTCATTTGTATTTGGACCATGAAGTAAGACCTTTCTGAACGTAGAACATTTTAGTTCCATAAGCCATGCTAATAACACCAGTCTTTTTATTTCCGGATGCAGATTATTGTGATACAAGGGCTGAGGCCAGGTATGAGGGTAAGTGTGCATTTCAGATTTAACAGGGCCAACTTTACATTGCCCCTTTCCCTCCCTGACCCCATCTGATCTGACTTGCTCCCCTGCAAATTGTTGTTTTTGGAAAATAGCATATCCATCCTTCTTCCCCATTCCAATTTCATGCAATAAACAAGTCATCTGATATC
Source organism: Oreotragus oreotragus (assembly GCA_006410675.1). Taxonomy (NCBI): domain Eukaryota; kingdom Metazoa; phylum Chordata; class Mammalia; order Artiodactyla; family Bovidae; genus Oreotragus; species Oreotragus oreotragus. The sequence continues at coordinate 461,062 of SJYX01008152.1, read as the reverse complement.
TCATCCTTACTTACACCCAATGACAAATACTGTCATTTTTTGTTCCAAAGTATTCCTCTGTCTTCATGATCAACACACCAGTCAAAGACACCCTTATGCCTCCTCTCCTTCGGTGGCCTGTGGTAGTAGTTCTCCCTTTTGTATCAAATTCCCACCTCACAGCTGGGTAGAGTGTTGCTGTTGTTTTTGTATATTTATATTAATATTTGGCTGCACCGGATCTTAGTTGTGGTGTGCGGGATCTTCGATCTTCCTTGTGGCATGCGAACTCTTCCTTTCAGGATGTGGGATCTAGTTTCCTGATCAGGGATCGAATCCGGGCCCCTGCATTGGAAGTGCAGAGTCTTAGCCACTGGAGCACCAGGGAAGTCCCTAGACTGTGTCTTAATAGTCAGTTTCAATCATGTCACCATACTGCTGAGAAGCCTCTGAAGGCTTCTTCATGTCATGAAAAAAAGATCCCATATCCTCAGCATGACTCAGAGGATCCCACATGATGATCCCCATCGATTTCTAGAGACTCATTTTCTGCCCTTGGGGATGGATTCACTTTCTGTCGCCTTGCTCACCGCATTCCGTCCGTGCTGGCCTTCTCCAGGCCGTTTAGCTTGGCAAATTCACCTACTTGTTCCTCAACGCTGTTCCTTGCCCACTCAAACTCTAGGGCTCAGTACTGGAGAGGGAGGCCTTCTTTACCCTGACTACAGTCCTAGGTAAAGCAGGTTCTCCTTGTTCGCTCTCTCATGACGCCTGTTAGTTTTCTTTACTGCACCTCTCCTCTGTGGCTGTCCATTCATGAAACTAGCACGGGGCACCTTTTTCCTGCTAGTTCAGGCTCCCGGAGGAAGACACCACTCGGCTTTGTTCACTGCCATATATCCAGTACCTGGTAAGAGTTTGGCAAAATGTAAGACCTCAGTCATGAATGCATGAATTTTCAGACAATTAAGCACAAAATAGATTAATGTTTCACTAACTCAAGCAAATCCTATTCATTTATACAATCAGAAAAGCTCTCTATTTTTGGCCTTAATTAACCCTTTATAAAAATCAGATGCTATCACTATCACCATTGTCACCATGTGCTCACTGTACTTCCTGGACCCTATTGGATAGTCAGGTCAGCAAAGAGGTAGGGTGGTCAGCTAAAAGACAGGATGCTTAGTAAAATTTGAATTTCAGGTAAACCACAAGTAATTATTTTAATGCAATATTTAGGACATACTTGTACTAATAAATTAGTTACTTATCTGAAATTAAATTTTAAGCCAGTATCTTGTACTTTTATTTGCTAAATCAGATAGCCCTACCACAAGGAAAAGGTCATTTGAATTTTTCAGAAAGTTAGTTTCACTGAAGTTTATAAACATATCACAAGGAGAGGCACAGAAAATAAACCTTGGAAGTCTTTGTGATGGAAGTTTTTTTTTCTTCCAGTTTTAGAGATATAATTGACAGACAGCACTGTATAAGTTTAAAGTGTACAACATAATGATTTGACTTACATACATCAGGAAATGATTACATCAATAATCTACAGATACAAATAAAAGAAAAAAAATTTTTTCCCCTGTGATGAGAACTCTTAGGATTTACTCTCTTCAGTTCATTTCAGTTCAGTCCCTCAGTCGTGTCTGACTCTTTGCAACCCCATGGACTGTAGCACACCAGGCTTCCCTGTCCATCACCAACTCCCAAAGCTTGCTCAAACTCATGTCCATCAAGTCAGTGATGCCATCCAACCATCTCATCCTCTGTTGTCTCCTTCTCCTCCTGCCTTCAGTCTTTTCCAGCATCAGGGTCTTTTCCAGTGAGTCAATTCTTTGCATCAGGTGGCCAAAGAATTGGAGTTTCAGCATCAGTCCTTCCAATAAATATTCAGGACTGATTTTCTTTAGGATTGACTGATTTGATTTCCTTGCAGTCCAAGGGACTCTCAATGGTCTTCTCCAACACCACCGTTCAAAAGCATCAAGTCTTTGGTGCTCAGCTTTCTTTATGGTCCAACTATCTCATCCATACATGACTACTGGAAAAACCATAGCTCTGACTAGACAGACCTTTGCTGGCAAAGTAATGTCTCTGCTTTTTAATATGCTGTCTAGGTTGGTCATAGCTTTTCTTCCAAGGAGCAAGCATCTTTTAATTTCACAGCTGCAGTCACCATCTGCAGTGGTTTTGGAGCCCAAGAAAATAAATACATAAATAAAGGCTGTCAGCGTTTCTATTGTTTCCCCATCTATTAGTCTTATATGATCAGTTGTGTCCCACCCTCCGTGTCCCTATGGTGTAGCCCACCAGGCTTCTCTGTCCGTGGAATTTTTCAGGCAAGAATACTGGAGTGGGTTGCCATTTCCTATTCTACGGGATCTTTCTGATCTAGGCATTGAACCCACATCTACTATATTGGGAAGCCAAATAACTTATAGCAGGGTTAATTAATCTTGTTATACATTACATCCCTAGTACTTATTTATCTTATAAGTAGAAGTTGTACCTCTTGACCACCTTCACCCGTCCCGCTGCCCTTAATCCCTTCCCCTGTGCCTCTGGTTACCACAAATCTGATCTCTCTATGAATCTGTTTGTTTTTTTGAAGTATTACTGGCCTGCAACACTATGATAGTTACTGCTGCACAGCATAGTGATTTGATATTTCTGTGTGTTACAGGATGATCACCACCATGATGGGAATATTGAGCAAGTTTTAAATTCATTGCTACTGTATGAGATGTTAGGACAATTGCTTAGATAAAATGTCAGTGCTTTGTTGATTGTTACAAGGGCAGATGAAGGGACTTGGAAATTTGGTTAGTCAACAGATGTTGATCATCATCTTCATTATTATACATTTCTCATAATTGAAGTCCATTCTAAGTGACAGAGTCAGCCATGGTAATACTTATCTTATCATTGGGCTTACTGGAACCAAGATTCATTTCAAATAACTGAAAATACATGACTCTACATATGATTGGGCTTTCCTGGTGGCTCAGATGGTAAAGAATCTGCCTGCAGTGCAGGAGACATAGGTTCAATTCCTGGGTCAGGAAAATCCCTTGGAGAAGGGAATGGCTACCCACTCCAGTATTCCTGTCTGGAGAGTTCCATGGACAGAGGATCCTGGTGGCTACAGTCCATGTATTTGCAAAGAATCAGACATGATTGAGTGACTAATACTTTTACATATGATTGTGCCACGTAAGTTTTTAAGTTTAAGAAACTTAAATATTCATGTTCTTTTTTTTAAACCTGTGAACATGTCATTGAAGGATAAATTAATAATTTTCCATAAAAACTAACTAAATGATAAAAATAACATTTAGCACTGATTTTTAAAGATTATACTTTAAGAGTTTTGCCAAGAAATATATTTGTGTGTCCACTAAGACTCTAGAGTGTTTATTTAGAGTCTTGGTTTAGTGTTTAGTGTCATGGGAGTGGAGTTGGGGAGGGATGGACTGGGAGTTTGGGGTTAGTAGATGCAAACTATTACATATAGAATAGATGGACGACAAGGTCCTACTGTATGGCACAGGGAACTATATTCAATGTCCTGGGGTAAACCATAGTGGAGAAGAATATTAAAAAAATGTACTCATGTACATATATGACTCATATGAGTCAGTACATATATAAATGAGTCACTTTGCTATACAGCAGAAATTAGCACAACATTATAAATCAACTATACTTTAATAAAAATATGTCTTGATATAATTCTCTACTTATGGCAGTACACAAGATACAATCACTCAAAACTTAATTAGAATATTTAACATTTATTTTAAAGATTAAGTATAATCAGGATCTATGATATTACAGTGGAAATTTTTAATTAACTAATTAACTTAAAACCAACCCGATCCAGAAACAACGCCACACACCCGAAGAGCAACACCGCTAGATAACGTCTCGTTGCCGCGATCCAGGAGCCCGAAGTCATTAACACCGTGAGTCCGAATCAACGAGACTCCGTAGACCTTAGAAGGGTCTGGTCGTTTCAAACCTGTGCCCCTTGCATTGGCAGACCAGCGATTTTTAAAAAAATTTTCATTTATTGGAGGATAATTGCTTTACAATATTGTGTTGGCATCTACCACACATCAACATGAATCAACCACAGGTGTACATGTATCCTCTCCCTCCTGAACCCCTTCTCGTTTCCTACCTCATCCCATCCTAGGCTGTCATAGAGCAGGGGGTGGTCTGGCTATAAATATAAACACTTCCAAGCCTTGCTTAGGGTAGGCAAGGGGCAAGTTATGTCTAAATGAAGTGATTCATATGTTCACAGATTTTTAGAGCTGAAAAGAATTAGATTGTTAAGCTCAAGGGCTTCATTTTACAGATTGGGAATATCTGCACGGAAAAGTTAGGTGATATCTGTGGCACGCAGCAAGTGAATGCTTCACTCAGGAGCAGATTCAGCCCCTTTGCACTGTGTTTTTTCCTACCAGTTTACTTGTTGCATTTCTGGTTGTGGAATATTTTGAGTCAATCCAAATCTAAGACTGGTTGTTGTAGGTGTGCCCTGGAGCCCTTTTCAGGCCATCTATTCAGTGCATGTGTGTGTTCGTATTAAATATAAACTCACGTGATAATTGGTTTCAGAATATCATTTTGGAAGATCCGTGATGATTACTTTTGTAAGGAAGAAACAGCCAAATAACACTTCCTCTGAAGTGCTGGATTAACCCCATGATGAAACTGTCATCCTTGTCTTAGAGAGGAAGAAGCTAGGGATCAGAAAGGTTAATTTAATTATTTAAGGCACATAGCCTGGAGTGGCAGGTTTTGGATAGAAAACCAGGTTATCCAAATGATTACATCTATACCTTTTTCTCCTCAATTTTTCAACACCTGTCCTTTCCCCTTTCTTAGCTTGTGATTTTTTTTTTTAATTTCGCTGAAGCAAATGGAAGCAATCAGAAGAAAATTGTTACAGCCTCCCCATGACAAATCTGCCTAATGCCAGCACCTTCTGCTCATCTCCCTTTCACAGAGGAGGAAGTTTTGAGCTCTTATCTAATTTCTCCTCCCTATACACCTTGTAAATGAGATCCTGTACCTGTTAACTGCATTCAGTCCTTTCTCTTCCAAATCATCAGTTACCCTCTTTTTGTTAGATTTTCACGTCAGCATAAACATGTGGCTTAATCTATCTCATCTTCAAAAAGTCCTGCTCCAGATACTATAAACTTTGAGCACTTTTCTTTATAGCAATCTCCTTGAAAGCGGTCTCTGTGTTCTGTTTATCCTCTCCTCATTCCATTTTTGCCCTCCCTAGTCACGGAAATCATGCTTGTTATGGTTACCTGTGACTTTAGCTTGCTAATTTCCGTCAGTCACTTGTCAAACTCATCTCATTTGGCCTTTGGGAATCTTTGGAACAGTTGATTATTCCTACCGTGTTGACCCCCACACCCCACCCAACATACACTTAATCTGAAGACATTCCACACTCCTCTTTTTTCTCCTATATCATAGATTGCTTCTTCTAAGGTTCCCTTCGGCCTCCTCTTTCTCCCCCTATGTTGGATCAGACCTCATAACATCTTTTCTTCTCTTCTTTAGTCCGTGTGTGTGCTGAGTCGCTTCACTTGTGTCTCTTTGTGACCCTATGGACTGTAGCCCGCCAGGCTCCTCTGTCCGTGGAATTCTCCAGGCAAGAATACTGGAGTAGGTTGCCATTCCCTTCTCCAGGGGATCTTCCCAACCCAGGGATTGAACCTGTGTCTCCTGCAGCTCCTGCATTACAGGCAGATTCTTTAGTGCTGAGCCACCGGGTAAACCCCTTCTTTAGCCTGCTACTGCTAAGTCGCTTCAGTTGTGTCCGACTCTGTGTGACCCCATAGACGGCAGCCCACCAGCCTCAGCCGTCCCTGGGATTCTCCAAGCCTAGATGATATTAATTCAGTTCCAAGGCTTTTTAATCCCCGTCTGTATTTGGAGGCCTCCTAGTTGTACATAACCTTGGATTTTCTGAGTTCCAGGATGTGTGTATGAATGAGTGAAAGGTATCATGACTCCCTTTGCACAGAAAAGAAACAGCAAGCCCCAATAAGAGTGCCCAAAGGATTCTCACTCTTACTCTAATCATCTTTTGACACTGTCATCACTTTTCTTCTTTCTGGCTAGAAGATGTCCTGTTTTAGCCCTCAAAGTCCACTGACTGTTTGGTTGGTGTGCAGAATATATTTTACATATAAATGTCCCTCTCCAAAGAGCCCCTTATAGGTTACATTGGAATACCACTACTTGTGCCAAGACTTCAAACAATTTTATGAAGATTTGAATTAAAAGTCGAAAATGAAAGCTGCTCACTGCAAATTGGCTTCTCTGCCTTCCCAGGAGTCAATTTCTACTTTCAAACAGTTAGGAAAATCATGAGTATTACTTTTTTGGTTATTAACCGTATGAGTTACACTGGAATTTCAGATTGTGTTTTACTGAAGTTTGTGATTTAAAGCTTCAGATACTTACTATGAAATGCGTGTTGTTTAAAACGGATAAACTATCTGAAGAATTATTTCGCTCCTGGGAAAAGTAGATCAAATCAATGAGTATATATCAAAACACAATATGGCCAGGTTTTTGCGGATCATCTGCAAGACTGATAGAGGTGTCTCATGTCCTTTTATTATGTGGTAAATTTTTACAGGTTGTTTAGATTTGTCCTTTTTAAACTTCAGTGGCGATGTCTTCAGTGGTTTAATATATTAGTGGTTTACAGGAGTGCTAAAGTTCCAGTGTTAAAACAGGGCTCACTGTCCTGGAGTGTCTGTTTTAACTGACAGTTGTGAAGGGAAATGTTTTGATATTAAAAAAGACATGATCATTTTATTAAGCATACCTTTACTGATGCACAGCACTTCAAGGACATTTTACACTTACGGTGAACTACTTAAGTCTTTCCTGAGAGCCCCCAGCCCTAGGGTCATGCCTTTACTCTTGCCTGAAGTTAGAATTGCATGGGTGAGGAACCTGAACAGTGCATACCCTTCTGGTGGCAGTGCACAGCCACATGCATATCACCATTGCTCCTTCCAGGGCTTCCCTGATGGCTCAGTGGCAGAGAACCCGCCTGCCGATGCAAGAGGCATAAGAGATGCGGGCTTGATCCCGGGTTAGGAAGCTCCCCTGGAGAAGGAAATGGCAACCCACTCCAGTAGTCTTGCCTGGAGAATCCCATGGACAGAGGAGCCTGGCGGGCTACAGTCCAGGGGGTCACAGTCGAACGTGACTGAAGTGACTCAGCACTCTTTCAGTAGGCTCTAAGCTCCCCCTAATTAGGGACTATATGTTATTTTTTTTTTGGCCCTGCCATGCAGTTTCTGGGATATTAGTGTCCTGAGCAGGGATCAAAACCGTGCCCCACCTGCAGTGGAGGCATGGAGTCCTAAGCACTAGACCGCCAGGGCATTCCCTGTGATACTTTATTTTGTAATTCTGTAAGGGTCACTGTGCTTGGCACATAGATGAGTCTCTAATAAAAGTCGATGAGTGGAACTTAGGCAGATAGAACATAGTGTTTAAAAAATAAGGCAATAGTAGAGTATCCACAAATACAGAAAGGTTGCATTGTTCTCAAGGAAGAAAATACATTTCTTGATTTTTCACATAGAGCAGTGGCCGATTAAGCCTTAGAGATGAAATTTGGGAATTACTGACTTGGACAGAGAGTGACAAGGCAGCTCTGTCGTTATTGCCAGAACATTAGAGCATGGCTAGAAATGTAAGGTACAATGATTTGAGGTGTGCATTCATAGACCCACATATGAGGAGTGAATTTCACATAAGTGGGAAGCTGCAGCCACAGTAAAGTGGACCAAGAAATCATGTTACATACATTTGCTTTACACAGTGACGAAAGGGAACCAAGTACATTACATAAAACAGTACAGATGAAACTAATGAACCACAGATCCCTCCATATGATTACATGTACATAAAGTCCTGCTGCTGCTGCTGCTGCTAAGTCGCTTCAGTCGTGTCCGACTCTGTGTGACCCCATAGACAGCAGCCCACCAGGCTCCACCGTCCCTGGGATTCTCCAGGCAAGAACCCCCTCCAAAAGAGGCAAAATTAATGTATGATGTTAAAAGTCAGCATACTGGGTATAGTAGTTAATCTTTGGCAGGATAACTTGAATGTAACAAAGTGAGTGTTATGTAGAAATGTTCACTTAGTGAAAATGCATCAATTTATACAATCATGATTTGTGCATATATGTATGCATATCAATTTGTGCATATATACATATATATATGCAATCAATATATGTATTACATCACTAAAAACTTGAAACAGCTGCCTAACGTGAATTGTGATCTTGAGTTAGAAAACACCTAGGACTGCTAGAATCCATCTAGGAGGACAAACACAGCATCAGAGGGTACACTGGTTTGGAGAAGCACAGGGATCTGAGGATAAATGGATGGGGTTATTTCAGCTCACTTACACTCAAGACTACTGAGTTTTATCCTTTTTCATCAAGCTCTAAGCATTCTGGATATCAGGCCAATAATCAGGGTTAGGCTGTTAGAGAGGTACATTAATGAGGAGGCTTTAAAAGTAATTTGGGATTTCTAACCTGAGAAAGCAGCAGTGCAGACTTATACATTTTGCTGATTTTTGCAGTGGATTCAGCAGGAAGGGAACCATGGCAGAACTGACTTTGGGAACTGCTTTCATTGCTGGTCTTAAGTTTTCAGGTATAGGCAGGAATTGTTGGTAGCTCTTTGTTGAGAAATCGTTTTAATAATCACATAAAGTCTGATAATAATTGGAGGGAGTTTATTCTTTTTTTTTTTTTTAGGATGGGCCCTTTATCCTGTCTTTTAAAGAAAACTACGTTGTTGTTGTTTTTTTTTGGTTTTGCTGAGTCTTCGTTGCTGGACCCTGGCTTTCTCTAGCGGGGACTACTGTTCATTGGGGTGGGTGGGTGTCTCACTGTGGCGGCTTGTCTTATGGAGCACAGGCTTAGGGGCATGGGCTTCAGCAGCTGTGGCGCGTGGGCTTAACTTCTCTGAGCTATGTGGAATCTTCCTGGACCAGGGATCGAGCCTGGTCTCTTGCATTGGCTGGTGGATTCTCATCCGTGGTATCACCAGAGAAGCCCTGATCCTTTTACTCCTTTTGTTTCTAGTCAAATAAGTTAGCAGCGGTGCCTCTTCTTACATGTTAGCTGGCATCCAGAGGGATAAAAAAAATGTACTTTTCATCCTTCCTCAACATAGAATCAAAATAATATGGACTTTGTGAAGCCAGTTAGTAAAATTGTAGGTTGTTAGACAAAGATCACTCTTTATACACGATCTCACTGTGTGTATGTGTGTGTGTGTGTGGCCTATGGAGATGTAGGAAGAAGTTGCATTTAAGGGGTAGTGAATTTCATCTAATAAAAGCTTTTTAAAATTAAAAAAAATTAAAAAAATTGTGGTTAAAAATACCCATAATATTACCAATATATAGCCATTCTTAAGTACACAGCTCAGTGGTATTAAGTATATTCACCCTGTTACGCAGCCAATCTCCAGAATTTTTGCAGTAGAATTGCCCCTCTGTACCTGTCAAACAGCTCTCCTCCCCAGCCTCTGGCAACCATCATTCCATTTTCTATTCTTATGAGTTTTTCTATTTTAAGTATTGGAATCATACATTAAAACTCTATTTTAATTTTTCATTCTGAGCCTGGTTTAGACAAGTCTATGTGCTAAAATAATTTTACCGATTGCCTAATGTTGGTTTACAGGATCACCCTGTAAATTATTATTTTCAGATGTTCCATAATAACATCTTAGATGGACTATTTACATGTTCTAGAATACTTTGCTGACTACATTTTCAATAGGAAAAAGAGGAACAAGACAGTCAGAGGTCCCAGCCCAAATAGAGGGCTTGATAATATCAACATCCATGCTCCTGTCCCAAATGGAAGAAGCTGGTGGAGGCAGTGGTCTTAGAGTGTGCAGAGTTAAGCATGTATTGAGTTCCTATGATACAGTAACTGCTTTTGCATGCAAGTCATCTGACTTTGCGGAGAAGGCGATGGTACCCCACTCCAGTACTCTTGCCTGAAAAATGCCATGGATGGAGGAGCCTCATAGGCTGCAGTCCATGGGGTAGCTAAGAGTCGGACACGACTGAGCGACTTCCCTTTCACTTTTCACTTCCATGCATTGGAGAAGGAAATGGCAACCCACTCCAGTGTTCTTGCCTGGAGAATCCCAGGGACAGGGGAGCCTGGTGGGCTGCCATCTATGGGGTCGCACAGGGTTGGACACGACTGAAGCGACTTAGCAGCAGCAGCAGCATCTGACTTTGTGTGTGTGTTTAGTTGCTCACTTGTGTCCAACTCTTCAGACCCTTGGGACTGTAGCTTGCCAGGCTCCCCTGGCAGGGAGAGCTCCCCTGTCCCTGTCTCTCTCCCACGGGAGAGCAGGGACAGGCTCCCCTGTCCATAGGGTTTTTCAGGCAAGAATACTGGAGTGAGTTGTCATTTCCTCCTCCAGGGAATCTTCCTGACCCAGGGATTGAACCCACGTCTCCTGTGTCTCCTGCATTGCAGGCAGATTCTTTACCTGCTGAGTCATTGGGGAAATTTCCCTGGTGGCTCAGATGGTAAAGAATCTGCCTGCAATGCAGGAGACCTGGATTCAGTTCCTGAGTTGGAAAGTTCCTCTGGAGAAGGGAATGGCTTCCCGTTCCGGTAGTCTTGCCTGAAAAATCCCATTGACAGTGGAGCCTGGCAGGCTATAATCCATGGGGTCCCAAAGAGTTGGACACGACCATTCGACTAACACTTTGACTTCATCTGACTTTAATCCTCATCTTAATATTATGAAATTTTTTTTTCGTACCTTCTTTGCAAGTGAGGAAACTGGAGTTAAGAGAGTCGAGTGGTTTCTCCAGGTTTCCAAGGCTACAATGGTATTTGACCTGGTTTCTTCTTTCCCTTGTTTATCTTCTGCGTGAAGGAGGAGCTATAGTAATACGCATGATGTACATTATTCTTGTGTTAGGGATGATCAAACTGAGTTAAGTTGGGCTAAGTAATTTTCCTCAAATTACACATCTAGCAAGTAGTAGAAATAGGAGTTGAAATCAAGAGATGTTAGAAATAAACTGTAAGCCCTTCCAGATTTGGAGCTATCTTTACACAAAAGTTTATAAAATTCCTGCATTTAAAAGCATTGGTAGGTGGAAAGTCTGTCTGTGGAGAAATAATACAAGTGTTGTGACATCTGGCAATGCCTTCTTCACATGAGATGAAGGTTGGTCTGGTCATATGGGAGACCTTGAGTGACCCACCTACGGGTTTGATCTTAATTTGGTAGACAGTCAGGGGCTTTTGAAGAACCTTGATTGAAGGTGATCAGAGCTGTGCTTTTAGAAAAATCAATGCATACATTAGAAGGTGAAGCTACTCAATGTAAGCACTCTCAACAGTACCAAAATTGGAATGACTTTATTGCCTTTCTGCATTCCATTGACCTTTTCCCAGTATCAGTTAGGAAACCTCCTGTTATTTTACATTTAATACAAAGTATTATTTCTTTTCCCCAAAGGCATTTATTTGAATGGTGAGGCTAACATCTCAAACTTTTGTATACATACAAATGAAGACATTTTAATGCTAAGTCAGTAAGTCCAAACAGTCAGTATTTTAGTGATAAACTGATATGTGGAGTACTACATGTTTCCTGGGTGACTTTTTCTAAAATATAAATTTATTTATTTTAATTTATTTATTTTAATTAAGGTTAATTACAATATTGTATTGGTTTTGCCATACATCAACATGGATCCGCCACAGGTATACACATGTTCCCCATCATATATATATGTGTGTACGGTTATGCAAATATATGTAGTTATATATATATTTAGGATTCTGCACTGTATGTTAGTTTCTGTTGCTCATACTTTGCTCATATTCCTGTTAACAACACTAGAGGTCACTCAGACCCTGTCTGTAATTTAGTTTTGCCATTGTTCATCTTCATTTAAGTTACATCTGCATTCCTGTTGTGGACTTGCTGTTTTTCTTTATGAATTATACAGCTTGCCTCTCTTAACCTGCTAATGTTAGTTTGCAGCAGTCCCTATTACAGTGATAGTTTAATTGACAAATTAACTTGTATTAGTTTGCCAGATACTGGCACAAATGAGATTTTTCTTCATCTCCTCAATGGTTGATGTCAGCTATAGAGAGGCAGGTTGATTAGATGCAGAATGGTTCTAATTTCAGAAAAATCAATGATATAACCATAGTGTTCAAACTACAATTTTTCAAGTATTATATTTTCAGTCATAGAAAATAGGCTCTAATTTTTCTTTTCGGTCAACTTAAAACTTAAAAAAATTAATATGCAGGCATAAAAACATGACATTAGTTTTCTGTTCTGTAGGCATAAAGACATCTGAATTAATCAGATTAGTCATTCAGTTAACAATCTTTTATTAAACACATACTATAATGCAAGAGACTAAATCAGGCACAGAGAGCATGGAGACTAATTAAACTGAAAATGGATCAATAGACTTTATTCATGTTCGCCTAAACTCTAAAATTGTATGATGCCGGGAATAGGCTTTCTTAAATTCTTTAAGGATAAATTCAGTAAACTCTAAGGAAGGGTGATTCATTTTCTTCCATTCCTTAATAATTTTATTTTCCCTCCTAACTTCTTCCAGAAGTTATACTGGTGGGCACCTGCTCCTGGGTCTCCATGTAGCTGGTACATAAATGCCACCTGGGATTCATGGCTTCCTGAACCTGTTATGTCCTCTGAAATTTTGACCATCAAAGGACTTGCCAAAGCAGAACATTTTCATCCAGTTTTTGCAAAGTACTTGATTGATAAAGGTTTGTTATGAGCACAAGGCCATTTTGTGATAAAAAGAGAAGCAACCTTTGTGTTTTATTTAGTTTCTTTCATGAACCACTCTTTGGGAATGGGAAGACAACAGCATAGTCAAGAGTAGTGAGTCTAGGACCTTTCCTGGTGGTCTGGGGTTTAAGAATCTGCCTCCCAATGCAGACCTCCCTGGTGGCTCAGTCGGTAAAGAATCCATCTGCAATTCAAGAGACCCGGGTTCGATCCCTGGGTTGGGAAGTTCCCCTGGAGAAGGAAATGGCAACCCACTCCAGTATTCTTACCTGGAGAATTCCATGGACAGAGGAGCCTGGCGGGCTACAGACCATGGGTTTGCAAAAGTCAGACATGACTAAACAACAACAACGCTACACCCTTCACATACCAGTTTAACAGTCATAACTGTGACGCTTGTGAGTATCATTTGCACCCATCTCTAACTCCCTTCGATAAAGCTGGTTATTGCTTTTAAGGTCTTCTCATATTAATGTTGAACATAATGCATATCATACTAAGATTCACTGGACAGTTGCTTCTCTCAGAGGAGACAGAATCTTATTCATCTTTGTGTCTCTGTTAGCTAATGCAGTTCTAGTACAAAGCTTGCATTTCATAGATGTTGAGTGCATGATTAAATCTATATATCTGTTTTTCCTTCTATATTGTGAGATTCTCTAGATGGATATCTTGATCAGTTTCGCTTTTTCGATACATTCCTCTCTTTACACATTATAGTTCAGTTTTAATGAAGATTAACTGCATAAAAAATGAAAAGAATGAGAGAACTTATATTAGTTTTAGTTAAAGTGTCTTCAGATTCTAAATGCAAAACTGACATGGTAATTTTTCACTGTGCATTTGTTATAATTAGATCCGATTTTAATAGTTGTATTTAACATTTAGACATGGTTTTGTGGTAGGGACTTCACAAAACAGATTTCAGGGATTTTTTGCAGTATTCACAACAGTCTATAATGTTTTATTGCTATCTGTATTTTACAGAACAAAAAACATTTGATGAGCTTGAATTGTCAAACGTGTCAACATTTAATATAAAAATCAGAAAAGTCAATGAAAGTAGGGTATAGTGACTGTCCTTGTACCAGAAACAAGGTGGAAATAAGTTTGTCCAGGGTTGCACTAAGATGGAATGACTTTTGAAGCTTTGATAATGTGTCACAGCTTGTGGCAGGAAAAGCAAGTATACAGATTATATGTCATTGGTCCTGTGACAGAGCTCATGCTAAGCAGAAAAACTGGCATAATTTCTGTTCTTTTGAAGGCTGTCAAAAACTCAGGCTGTAAGGAGGAGTTACTGTTGATTGAGGCAAGTCTTCCTTGCTTGTCTTGTTCCTAGAACCCTGGTTGTTTAAGGCCAAGAGTTAGAAAAAGTTTTGCCCATGAGCTGTAAAGGCACTTGCTTATTATGTCTCGATGCCTAGCATAATTCTGTGTGCCAATAGCACATCTAGACAGAAGGGAATCTTGTTCTAGTCCCATTTTATGTGGAGGCTGCTTACACAGTCAGTTCAATTTTGGCACCACATTCTAATAAAGAAAATGTCAATGGTAACTGTCATTAGTGACATTATTATCATTAGTGACTTGAAGCCTCTTTTTAACCTATAAATTACAATTATGTCTTACTGTGGGTCCAGCCACACCTCCTCCTGCCACTAAAAACTGATCCTAAGACAAGGAGTTGATATGGGGAGTTTATACTGGAGGTAGTCACAGAAGTGTGGAAAGTAGAGAGAGAAGAAAGGAAGAAAAACAATGAAATATGTGCTAATGAGCTGTTTACTGCCTAGAACTGTCTCACTGGAAGACAAAGAAGTTGGGACATTTACCCATAGGCTCTTATGTTCCATGGCAGGATTGCATTGGGGGTAGACCCCTGCACATTTCTGGGTTGCATCTGCATGTGGCTAAGCCATCTTCCCCAGCTTTAGAGAAAGCAGTTCAGAAAACTGTGGTGGAATACTGGGAAAGCTGCATGGAACTGTCCACCACACAAGTGCTGAAATTAGGTGGCCTGAGGGTGGGAAATGGTTCATTACGGGTATCTTCTACAGATGACAAAAAGTCCTACTGATGAAATCAGTTGTTTATGCTCTACTAATTATTTATATGTTTATATATGCTTTTTTGTATGTTTTGAGAGATTACAATCATGTCAAGTGATATTCAGTTTAAAGTTGATATTTGTGCCAACCTCTCTTCCTTTAATAATTGGCAAAATGCCAATTTCTAGAACATTTTGAAAGAGCCAAAAAAGCTATAAAGCTTATTAATGAATTACTTTTACTAGAAGGTCAGATCATGGGATAGGAATAGGTGGGTACAAGACTCAAATGACACACGTTTAATATAATGGCATCCAGAATTTTGAATTTAAAAATCATCTTATTTATCATTTTAGAAAATTACAAAAAAACCTAAATAAAAATATAAAGAAGGGAACCATATCAACCATAACCTCTCATCTAGAAATGAGCATTATTACTGCATTGATGTAATCCTTTCCAGTCAAAAATTCTTATTATAGATGTGAGTAATGATTTTTTTTTTCTTTTTGATAACAAATGCCAGTTCCCTACTGTATGGCAGGTAAGGAGACTGATACTTGTTAAATGCCTGTTATTTGCTGGATATCGAGTTGAACATTCTGCACACCTTCCCTAATCCATTAGCCCTTGTGCTGTTTGTTTTTAGGAAGCCACTATCCCAGCCTCAGAGGTTAGTCTACGTGTGTTGGGTACTGCCCAGAGCCTGTCTCAGATCATTGAGAGAATGCTTTGTCTTCCACAGGCCCCAAGTGAGCAAGTGAGAAAGGTTAAGGGCAGCCTGGGAAATGCTGAGAAGTGTTTTTTTCCAATGGAAACAAAAATGGAATAGAGAGAGGCAGAGGAACCAGGGAAATGTATTAGAGCAGAGCAATAGAAAAGAAATTTCCTTAAATTTATTTTCCTCCCAATACTATGTTCCGTCTGTTTTTAGGTCTGCATGCTCAAATGACTAGGCAGATTTTCCCAATTAAACCATCATTTACAGCCCTACTCATCCCAAATGTGTAAATAAGCTTCCTTTGGGTTTGTGTGACAGGCATTTGCTTTGCATCATCATTCGTGTTTTGACAACATTCCTGGCAATGAAAACAAGTCTGCTAAACCCCCAACTCCTTCGAAACGCCTCTTTCCTCCTTTTATCTTTGATTCAGGGATGTAAGTAAATAAAACCTGCCCTACGGAGTCTTGCTTCTCCTCCCCCCACTTCCTTCTACTATTCAGGATTTTAATTTGAAAATGGTTATTTTTAGCCTTGTTCTCAACTGTGCCTATGCTCTGTCCTCACCATGCTGCTGATTGCTGATAACGCTGCCGGCTTCAGGGGTGGCTGGTGCAATCTGCAAACATTACAGATAAGATTGATTGAAAAGTGGGCTGCGGCTTATAGAGACCCCTCTGAGGCTTTGGAAGCAGGAGCTTCCTAAAGGGCTTGCTTTTTAGGGGGAAAATTTTTAATCACACTTCCAGGCAGGCCTGTGGTGGGGAGAGGTATTTATTAAAAACTGTCCCTTTTGGAGTAGTCTTGGGACTCAGGAGTAGGTGGAGCAGTCATGATTTTAGAAAATTAGGGATTGTGTGGGCAGAGAAAGAGTCAGGAGGTATGCTACGTCCAGAGGCAGTCCCAAAAGGTTTTCAGTAACGATAAAAGCAGGGGTCCCAGTCTGATGACCTGTAGACATAAGTGTTTGTAGACATGTTTTGCTTGGCTCCCAGTGTTTTTCTTTAAAAATGTATTATTATTGATGTTATTCAATTACATATTTAGTATTTAGTTGTATATTCAATATCCAATTATACATTTAACATGAACTTGAATATTACATATTACATATTAATACACATATTAATATTAATGTGTGAATAATACACATTCACATATATATGAAAACACTATGTGCCAAGAACTGCTCCAAGCTTTTAACAAATACTATGAAATTTACTTTTTATAGCAACTCTATTAATTAGGTTCCAGTATTGTCCTTATTTCACAGATGAGGAAACTGAGGCATGGAGAGGTTAGAAAACTTGTGCAAGGTCTTATATCTTACAGTTGATATTGAAATAGTGAGAGATTTTTACATATAAGGCTAAAAATCAGTATTTCTGAATATTTGAAACTTCTAGGCAATATTGCGGAGAAGGCAATGGTACCCCACTCCAGTATTCTTGCCTGGAAAATCCCACGGGCAGAGGAGCCTGATAGGCTGCAGTCCATGGGGTCGCAAAGAGTCGGACACGACTGAGCGACTTCACTTTCACTTTTCACTTTCATGCATTGGAGAAGGAAATGGCAACCCCCTCCAGTGTTCTTGCCTGGAGAATCCCAGGGACGGGGGAGCCTGGTGGGCTGTCCTCTATGGGGTCACACAGAGTCGGACACGACTGAAGCGACTTGGCAGCAGCAGCAGGCAATATTGGGCTCTCAATCCTTACAGCAAGTGTCACTATTAGATAGGATATGCAGGCTGCTGCTTACTGAAGTCTTCACATGTCCCTATTCCTTGTAATTGGCTGACTTTAAAAATTTCTGTTCTTTTTCTTACTCCTGTAACGACTTAGCAGCAGCAGCAGGCAATATTGGGCTCTCAATCCTTACAGCAAGTGTCACTATTAGATAGGATATGCAGGCTGCTGCTTACTGAAGTCTTCACATGTCCCTATTCCTTGTAATTGGCTGACTTTAAAAATTTCTGTTCTTTTTCTTACTCCTGTAAGTAATTAAGTAGATCCATAGTTTTCAAATCAGGGAGATAAGGTTTAGCAAAAGGAGGCAATAGGAAATGGGAATAGGACACAGAAGAAATCATGAGAAAATGTGCAGCGTTCACTGGCCCCAAACCACCTGTCACCCGCCTGGGTAGTCATTACAGTCATGCATCTATTCAGCCATTTGCAGTAGATGATTAAAATTGAGCTGAAGACTAAGGACACAGCCCTGGGTGAAAACCAAACAGAGCTCTGAGTCTAGAAGGACAGTGCTGGTGATCAATGACTGTACAATCATGCATTATATTAGGAGGAAGCCTTGAAGTGGGGACGTCTGGGGAGTCAGGTCTCAGGAGGTGCTTTTGTTCTTAGGAGGACGAGTAGTTAGCCAGCAAGGAATAGGTCATCCCTTATGGTTGTGACAATTATGCCCTGAAAACATACCTTCCCTGAGAGAGCACTAGAAATCAAGAGCAACCTAGTTGCAAAGGCTAGAGAAAGCAGGGCAGGCAGAAGAAATGGATGAAGGACACGTGTTGGGTGTGGAGGGCCGAGGGCATGTTGCGGAGGACACTCACTAGCTTTGTCTGTTAGTTGAAATGCTGGTTTCTTTCTTCTTAAAATATTTATTTATTTATTTATTCATTTGGCTTTGCTGGGTCTTATGGCGGCATGCTGGACATTTGATCTCCGTTGTGGCATGCTAACTGTTAGTTATAGCATGTGGGATTTAGTTCCTTGATGAGGGATCAAACCCAGGACCCCTGCATTTGGAGTGAGGAGTCTTAGCCACTGGATCACCAGGGAAATCCTGAAACGTTGGTTTCTGAGTGTCACTTTTCTTCATTTTAAAGGTGTGGATGGAAAAAGTGCTGACCTTATAGTGTTGCTTCAAGACTTACTTGTGATAATATAGGTAAAGTGCTTAGAGAGAACAGCACACAGTGCATTGCTCATCAATATGGCTATTATGTCATATCACACTCTTCTATCATTTTTGGTGCTAATAATAATGGTGAGGTTAATAGTACTTATATTATTGCTATTAGAAGGTCCAGTTGTTACCGTGGGAAGAGAAAACATTGTTACCATAAGTGCATCTCATGAAGATCTAAATAACAGATCCGTGAATGAGACAGTGTGCAGTGAAGTGACCCTGAGATGGTGGGGCACTGGGAAGGGACTAATAAAAAGCTGAAGAATTGATGCTTTTGAATTGTGTTGTCGGAGAAGACTATTGAGAGTCCCTTGGACTGCAAAGAGATCAAACCAGTCAATCCTAAAGGAAATCAGTCTGGAATATTCATTGGAAGGACTGATGCTGAAGCACCAGTACTTTGGCCACCTGATGGAAAGAACTGACTCATTGGAAAAGACCCTGATGCTGGGAAAGATTGAAGGCAGGAGGAGAAGGGGACGACAGAGGATGAGATGGCTGGATGGCATCACCTACTCGATGGACATGAGTCTGGGTGAACTCCAGGAGTTGGTGATGGACAGGGAGGCCTGGCGTGCTGCGGTTCATGGGGTCGTGGAAAGTCAGACACGACTGAATGACTGAACTGAACTGAACTGAATGTATATATATATATATATTTTTTTTGTGTGTGTGTGTGTGCAAATAGTCCAGCTTGGCCTCAGTGTGATACCCTAAAGGAAAACAAACTGATGGCCTCCCAGTAGAACAGCTCCACCATCCTCTTGATAATTATAGTCTAGATCTATCACACTTTGCCTTTATTAACATTTGATTACATTGCCCTCACAAAAGGTGTGCTTCCCTTGTGGCTCAACTGGTGAAGAATTTGCCTGCAGCGCTGGAGACCTGGGTTCAACTCCTGGGTTGGGAAGATTCCCCTGGAGAAGGGAAAGGCTACCCACTCCAGTATTCTGGCCTGGAGAATTCCGCGGGGTCTCAAAGAATTGGACACGACCGAGTGACTTTCACTTCACTTCACTAAAGGTCGAGAATGAATGTCCTTTTATCTGTCCTCTCACCCTTTCTTTCTATCAGTGCTTCCCTCCAGGAGACATAAGAGGGCGATCAGCTAAAAGGAAACAAGCCAATCCTTAGAAACCTATAATTTGGTTCGGAGGCATTTCTTTTTAGCTCCATGTCTGAAACTGTCTAAAAATCTAGGGGCTCATTGTTCAAATGTGGGAACGAAGGGGGTATTTCTGCCTCTTTCTTTCTCCCTTCTCATAGTTGTCTTTACTAATAACAGTTTCTGCAGACTCCTTTTGGAAATCCATCTTCTGTCTCAGATCTTTAGCTGATCCACCCTCAGCTGCAGGGGTGGGCAAGAGACCAGCCCACTCAATTGTTTCATCCTGGAGCCTCAGGACTTGCTTCAGGGTTGGGGGCACACCCCAAACAGTCAAAAGAAAGCTGAGCACTGAAGAACTGATGCTTTTGGACTGTGGTGGTAGAGAAGATTCTTGAGAGTTCCTTGGACAGTAAGGAGATCAAACCAGTCAACCCGAAAGGAAATCAGTCCTGAATATTCTTTGGAAGGACTGATGTGAAGCTGAAACTCCAATACTTTGGCCACTTGATGTGAATAACTGACTCACTGAAAAAGACCCTGATGCTGAGAAAGACTGAAGGCAAGAGGAGAAGGGGACGACAGAGGATGAGATGGTTTGATGGCATCACCGACTCGATGGACACGAGTTTGAGCAGGCTCCGGGTGTTGGTGATGGACAGGGAAGCCTGGTGTGCTTCAGTCCATGGGGTCACAAAGAGTCGGACACGACTGAGTGACTGAACTGAAGAGGCAGGAGGACATCCCAGGTGACTCAGTGGTAAAGAATCTGCCTGCCAGTGCAGGAGATGCAAGAGACACAGGTTCAGTCCCTGGAGAAGGGAATGGCAACCCACTTCAGTATTCCTGCCTGGGAAATCCTATGGACAGAGGCTTACAGTCGACGGGGTGGCAAAGAGTTGGACACAACTGAGTGACTAAACGACAACAGCAGTAACCAGCCGTTTCAGTGATGCGAGTTAGTCGTGTCCCCTGTTTTACTTTCGCCAGTTTGTTAGTTTGAATCGACCCTTCATTAATTTGCAACTCTAAGAGTGATGGCTAATAAATACATGTTCACAGCCATCTGGGTCCCAGGCAAAGCAAAACCTTTGAAATTGGTTTGTTAATTCAGAAAGAGGAAGACAAAGAAAAGGAAGTGGCCTCGAAGTATAGAGGGACACATGAACACCAGAGTAGATGGGCTGTGATAACTTGCAATTGGTTCTGAGGCATCGGGTGTGACAAACGGCATGTGTAGATTTAAAAGGGATGAAGTAAAAGGTTGCAAATCTTGACAAGGACACTGTGTGGCTGCAAAGACCTGATATGACAGCTGAAGTCACACTTCCTGAGGGTGTGTGAAAGATGATCAGCTTCAGATTCTGATTCCATCAAGTTGTGTATCCTCCTCTTCTTTTCCTGCATTCTCATATGTTATCCATAAAGGTCGTGGTCATTTGCAGCTCAGTTCAGTCGCTCAGTCGTGTCTGACTCTTTGCGACCCCATGAATCGCAGCACGCCAGGCCTCCCTGTCCATCACCATCTCCCGGAGTTCACTCAGACTCACGTCCATCGAGTCCGTGATGCCATCCAGCCATCTCATCCTCAGTCATCCCCTTCTCCTCCCGCCCCCAATCCCTCCCAGCATCAGAGTCTTTTTCAATGAGTCAACTCTTCTCATGAGGTGGCCAAAGTACTGGAGTTTCAGCTTTAGCATCATTCCTTCCAAA
>SJYX01008152.1:414521-439528 GCA_006410675.1 Oreotragus oreotragus | reverse complement strand
CATCCTCTGTCGTCCCCTTCTCCTCCTGCCCCCAATCCCTCCCAGCATCAGACTCTTTTCCAATGAGTCAACTCTTCGCATGAGGTGGCCAAAGTACTGGAGTTTCAGCTGCAGCATCATTCCTTCCAAAGAACACCCAGGACTGATCTCCTTCAGAATGGACTGGTTGGATCTCCTTGCAGTCCAAGGGACTCTCAAGAGTCTTCTCCAACACCACAGTTCAAAAGCATCGATTCTTCGGCGCTCAGCTTTCTTCACAGTCCAACTTTCACATCCATACATGACCACAGGAAAAACCATAGCCTTGACTAGGTGGACCTTAGTCAGCAAGGTAATGTCTCTGCTTTTGAATATACTATCCAGGTTGGTCATAACTTTTCTTCCAAGGAGTAAGCGTCTTTTAATTTCATGGCTGCAGTCACCATCTGCAGTGATTTTGGAGCCTAAAAAAATAAAGTCTGACACTGTTTCCACTGTTTCCCCGTCTATTTCCCACGAAGTGATGGGACCAGATGCCATGATCTTCGTTTTCTGAACAGTATGAAAAGAACATGCCCAGGAATCCTAAAATCTAATTTTGACTACTTAAATATTGTAACATTGTATTAGGGTGCTCCAGATAAACAGAACCAATAGAATACATGTGTAACTATATATCTTAAATTTATTATAATGAATTGGCTCTCACAATTACAGAGACCAAGAAGTCCAGACCCAGGAAAGTCAGTGGTATAGTTCCTGTCCAAATTTGAAGGTTTGAGAATCTGGAGAGCTAATGGTGTAAGTTTCAGTTCAAATCTGAGACTGAAGGCAGGAGAAGACTAATGTCCCAATTAAAAAACATTCAGACAGAGATTTCTTTCTTATATACTCTACTTTTTATTCTGTTCAGGAATTCAGCAGTTTGCATAGGCCCACCCATACTGGGGAGGGCAGTATGCTTTACTCAGTTTACCAATTCAAATAATAAACTCATCTAGAAATACCCTCACTAAAACATCCATAAATAATGTTCAACCAAGTACCTAGCCTTGAGGCCCAGTCAAATTGACACATGAAATTAACCATCACAACTGTCGTACTTTAAAACTTTTCAAACAGCACCATAACAAGGTCTCTGGTTTCTGATAACATTGAAAATCAATCACCCAAGCTTAACTTACATACTGGTAATGATATGATAAGCAGCCCATAATTATTCCAGCTGTGCCTCTGTCTTTTTCAGAATTGTGCAGGCCCATAACCAGAAGTCCCAGCCATATCACCAAGTGTCCTGAAATGAGTTCTCTGGAAAAAATCTCCTACCTTGTAATGATGTTTGTCATTCTCTAGTTTATTCTTAAAAAGAGACCATTTTTATGTCTCTAGAGAACATTGATATAATTGATTGCTGGATAAAACCCAAGATGGTCCAGGCAAGAACTGACCCAGTATACTGCAAGTTTGATCATAACATGTAAAGGGCAGCACTAGCATCCTCCAGAGTGACCCTCTCCTCTTTGGGTGTCCAAATAATTCTGCCTCCAACATCAAATCCTTCAGGACTTCTAGGTGAACCAGTCAGGACCTGACCCTGAAGAGCATCTTTAAAAGCCTGTGCTGTATCTCCTTTGTCTTAATGGAGTAGATGATGGGATTGAGCATGGGAGGCACAAAGAGGTAGATAAGAGACATGAGGGTGTGAACAGCATGGGGCAGGCCAGCACCAAAGCGATGTGCGATGGACACACTCACCATAGGCACGTAGAGGATGAGCACAGCCAGGACATGGGACCCACATGTGTTAAGTGTCTTGAGGCGCTCCCCTGGGGAGGCAATGGCTAGCACTGACCGAAAGATAAGTACATAGGAGAGAAGAATGAGGGCAGAGTCCAGGCCAAAGGTGAAAAGCACAATGCACAGTCCATAGTGGCTATTGAGGGAGACATCAGTGCATGCCAGCTTAATCATATCCACATGAAGGCAGTAGGCATGGGAAAGGATGTTCCGGGGGTGGCAGAAAGGTAGTCTGTGCAGCAGCAGTGGGAAGACCAGGATGAGGGCAAAGCTTCGTAGGACAATACACAGGCCCATGGCCACCATGCGGGCATTAGTGAGCACAGTGGCATAGTGCAGTGGGTTGTAGATGGCCATGTAGCGATCGAAGCTCATGGCCAGAAGGATGCCGGACTCTGTCCAAGAGAAGAAGTGGATGAAAAACGTCTGGGCTAAGCAGACATTAAAGGCAATCACCCAGGCCCGGAGGCAGAGGACAGCCAGCACAGTCGGCAGTGTGGAAAAAGACACCCCCAAGTCGTTGACAGACAGTAGGGACAAGAAGTAGTACATGGGCTGGTACAGACTCGGCTCCTCCTTAACAATGAGGAGGATCAGGATGTTTCCCACAATGGCGATGGCATAGAGCAGAAGGAGAGGAAAAGATAGCCAGGGCTCCATGGCCTCCATTCCTGGGAAACCCGTCAAGATAAATATGGGAGCATCAGAGACATTGATCTTGAAGTTGCCCATGAGAGGCTGGGGACAACTGTCATTAGCCAGTATGACTTTTTGGAGAAATTACATCATATGTCTAAGACTATACTGTTCCCAGGGAGGAAAAGAAACACTTAGGTTCATAAATCATGATTATTCATAGGTTTTATTCTTAAAATACACTGGGAGGATGACCAGGAGGTCATGAAACGCTAGTAGCTGAGAAAAAGAGGTCTTTCTTAGACATCTTTCAGAAAAGAGTCAATAAGTACTCAGGGTGGTTGACCAGCTCTTTAAGTCTTACTGGTAGTCTTCTAGTTGACTTCCTTATGATGATTATCACAGCTACCCTTCAAATGTGCATTGGAGAAGGAAATGGCAACCCACTCCAGTGTTCTTGCCTGGACAATCCCAGGGACGGGGGAGCCTGGTGGGCTGCCATCTATGGGGTTGCACAGAGTCGACCACAGTCGGACACGACTGAAGCGACTTAGCAGCAGCAGCAGAAGGAAACAGACGAAGAACCAAGGGTGCAAGGAAGGAAAAGGAATTACTCCAGGTTTTCTCGGGAAGCAGTTACATGACTAGAGCTGTAACAGTAATTCAGTCCCCATCCTGAGGTGACTTTGTGATCCAGAGTCCCGCATTTCACACTGGAAGCATACATGAAGGAAGCCTGGGAAGACAGCATGTCTCAAAAAGCATCATAGTTTTATTAGTAGAGCATATAGAATCAGAACACACTGGGTTTGATTTCTAATGCTTTCACTTAATAGCAGTATGACATTAAGTAGATTTCTTAAACTCTCTTCTTCTGTTTCTTTATTTTTTAGATGAAGATAAAATAGAGTTGCCCTATACATATGCATACATGCTATATAAGATAAAAAGAGAGAGAGAGAAAAAAAAACTTGAACTTGGAACATGTCCCATCCATAGTAAGAATTATAGAAGCACTGCTATTATTATCATTTGAAATCATTTTTAGATGGATGACAAAATTCATGGAATATATTTACATTAAACTTAAATATGCATTTTTAAATCACATATTATCACATAATAAATTATGGTAGAGACAAGCAAAAGTAAAGTTTAAGAAAAATTAGAAGAGAAAAAATTATAACATTAAAAACATCCTATCCATTAACTTATTTTTCCTATGAGTGGTTAAAAGCAGCATTCTTTAATTTCCACAATAGATCATAATTTTTCATCTCACAGACTTTCAAATTTCAACAAGAGTAGATGATGTTTCCCTGACGCCGGACCAAATGAGGTTGTGAGAAGAGGTGCTAAAAGTGTAATCAATGCATCTTGCATCTTTTCCATTAGTCTCTTGCACAGGGGAGTTTCAACTATCTGGGAAAGAAAGTATATTTAGGAATATTTTATAATATTGCTGTGACATGTCCAAAATCCTTTAATACACTGTGATAAGTGACTCTGCCTATCTGTTTTGGAACTTGCTAGTTCCCCTTTGCCTCTCATGGATAATTTCTAACACTTAAGCGTAATTACCCACCACTGATTACTTTATTATTTTAAGTGACCCCCGGGGGAAATTTTGCTTTTTCTCTTCCAGAAGCTCAGTATCACATCAATGAACAATCAGATTAGAAATCAGAGAGAAATTCTCTGTCAGTGCAATAAGTGTCCAGAACAAAGTTTTCAGGGAATTACTGCTGAAGAATGGAGATGCTCAATAGCAGCATTGGGTTTGAAGAAGTAGGGAGGATGAATGAGCCAGATAAGCCCTGGGAAACCTGTATAATATAGTGACCTCTCTATAGTACACATAGAGACACTGTCACTGAGGATTTTAGAGGAGACAGTCTTAAGGACATGCATGGGTCACCCACTTCCTGAGCACCCCACTCCTGAGTTCCACTTTATCATGTCACATATCCTACTCTAAGTCTAGAATTGCCTTAACTAAAAACCTCCTGCTCCAGAATAGGGCCAGTTTCAGTACCTCTTTCCTGTCCTAATTAGAGATGCTGCTTGAGTTCAGCAAGTACTCTTCTCTGTTCCTTAATATTTTCTTCTCAACGTTCATGCCAAATAGAAAGTGGAGGCAGAAGATGGAGAGAAAAGTGATAGAGGGAGAAGGATCGAAGGGCAAGAGGAAAGACAGAGAGTGAGGAAGAGGCAGCGAAAAGAGGATAAATATAGGAGAAGTAACACAGGAAAGGGAAAGGTTGGGTGAGAGAAAGGAAGTGTAAGACCAGAGAAGGGATTTTAGGCAGACAGTGGTTGGAAAATTAAACCTGAAGAGGGAGAAGAAAGAGAAAATAAAAAAGAAGACAGAACAGTGATAGGAAAATGCCCCAGCTGGACTCTGGTGCTCCAAGAGGATTGCGCTACGTGTTCTCCAAGCGAGGGCAAGGCTGTAGAAGATGTTACGCATACCACATTTTACAGGAGTTGCCTCTCAGGCTCTGAGCCATGGAAGAGCTATAGTAAAGCCATAACGTCTCCCAGCTAAGCCCATTTGGGAACAGGCTCTTCATAGTGGGATCCCAGTAGACACCTCTTGCAATCTATTCCCAAGGTTGTTTCAGACCTGTCTGCAAAGGCCAAGGCAACACAACTGTAACTGAGCAGGACACTGTGGGGCCTTCCTAGGGCAGACTCCTCCCCCATGTCCTTTGCCTGCTTCTTTTGTATACAAAAGCTGTAGTGTCCCAAGGCTCCCCTGAGTCACAAAAAATTCAGCTCAGGAATTAATAATAATAACTGATATGAGCATGCAGTGACAAAAGTGGCAGTTGGGACAGGAGAACTGGTTACAATTCAGTCGTATGGCAGTTACAGAATCTTTAGTTCCTCCCTGAAATACATAGTCAGTTGTATCTGATGCACATTTCCTGAATGGTTAAACAGATACTGAACCCCCCACCAAATGGAAGTTAACTACTGGATGACGATGAACATGTGGCCCCAAGTCTGGCTGGAGCCCAAAGACTGATAATGTTAACCCTGTGACACTGTCTTACACCTTCAGTTCAGTTCAGTCGCTCAGTTGTGTCAGACTCTTTGTGACCCCATGAATCGCAGCATGCCAGGCCTCCCTGTTCATCACCAACTCCCGGAGTTCCCTCAGACTCATGTCCATCGAGTCCGTGATGCCATCCAGCCATCTCATCCTCGGTCGTCCCCTTCTCCTCCTGCCCCCAATCCCTCCCAGCACATCAGAGTCTTTTCCAATGAGTCAACTCTTCTCATGAGGTGGTCAAAGTACTGGAGTTTCAGCTTTAGCATCATTCCTTCCAAAGAACACCCAGGACTGATCTCTTTTAGACTGGACTGGTTGTACCTTACCATCAACCAATCAGAGAACTGTGCACAAGCTGGTCACAGACCCTGCAATCCCCCTCTCTCACCTTGCCTTTAAAAATGCTTTGCTGAAACCCACTGGGGAATTTTGGGTTTTGAGCACTAGCTGACCCAGACTCCTGTCTGGCACCTTCCTCCAACAATAAATGCTGAACATTCCTTTACCACCAGCCAGTGTCAGTAGGTGTCAGTGGACTGGCTTTACTGCCTGTAGGCAAGTGGACTTAAGTTTACTTTCAGTAACACCTTCTCTCCTCCCAGCTGAGCAAGGCTTAGCTGCCCCCACACCAGGTCCTCATGACCCTCTAGATCTTATCCAGGGTGGGTTCCAAGGGCTCTGAAAGACGAAGAGTATGAGTGCCAAGAATGTAACTAATTACTCCTGACCTTCAGCTCTGGGGTTTCTTTTCTCCATGCCAAGTCCCCCTTCTCTTCTTAAGGAATTTTCAGAAGCCAAAATGTAGAGTTGGTTAGAATTATAAGTGATAGAAACACAATAATCATCAATAATATTCTGTGTTTATAATTTTTCTTGGACTCCATCAAGAAGTTCTTAAGCATTTTCTTTTTTTTTTTTTAATTTAATTTTATTTTACTTTACAGTACTCTACTGGTTTTGGCATACATTGACGTGAATCCGCCATGGGTGCACACGAACTCCCAAACATGAACCCACCTCCCTCCTCCCACCCCCCATCATCCCTCCGGATCATCCCCATATACCAGCCCCAAGCATCCTGCATCCTGCATCGAACACAGACTGGCGATTCATTTCCTACATGATAGTACACATATTTCAATGCTATTCTCCCAAATCATCCCACCCTCTCATTTTCAATCTTAACAACCAAATTTGGAGAGAAATGTTATCTTCCCATTTTCCTGGTGAGAGAAATTAATTGCCCAGGAGGTCAAATTAGGTTCAAAGTTATAATACCACTGAGTAGCAGAACTGCTGGAGAAGAAAGTGTCAACCCACTCCAGTATTCTTGCCTGGAGAATCTCACAGACTGAGGAGCCGGGGGAGCTACAGTACATGGTGTCACAAAAAATCAGACATGACTGAAGTGACTGAGCAAAAGCAGAACTGCATTCAAACATAGACCACTCATTTAATCACTTAACATTTTCAGGAAACCTAATAAGAATTTTTATCCAGTAAAGACCCTGGAATATGTTTCATAAACCTGTTAATCATTGCCATCTCTACCTTTTTTCCTTTTTATCCTTTTTTCCCTACTTAATTGATTGTCTTTCTGTTTGTGCCTTTCTCTGCAACATCCCTCAGAAATAGAGGAAACTAAAAAGGAAAAGAATAAAAGAAGCTAATTCAATCTTTCTCATTCTCATGACCATAAATTTCTGGCTTTCCCACAAGTCTACCAGCTAAGATCTGGGATGCAAACCTGGCCCCTTCCTCTGTTCCCTACACTCAGATCCAGGGCTGGCCTTGTCCACAGTGTCACATGTGTAAATGGATCCTAGGCAGTTGAACTTTCAAGTTTCAATGATACACAATTCTATGATTTTTTAAACTTTTGTTATTAATATATAATTTATATACCATAAAAGGTGTAAATTCTCTGTTTATTTTAGCAT
Organism: Oreotragus oreotragus; assembly: GCA_006410675.1. Lineage (NCBI taxonomy): Eukaryota > Metazoa > Chordata > Mammalia > Artiodactyla > Bovidae > Oreotragus > Oreotragus oreotragus. Next base: position 432,118 of record SJYX01008152.1, on the reverse strand, counting down.
ATTTGCAAAGTTTGCAGAATATTTTTAATCACTCTAAAATGAAATTCCATTACCATTAGCAGTCACTCTTCATTTTCATTTATCCCAGATCCTGGCAATAACTAATTTACTTTCAGTTTTTGTAGACCTGTCTATTCTGAAAATTATATATAAGTGCAAATTATTTATTTATTAGAAATAATTCTTGTTTAAATATTTGTAAACAAATTTTTATGTGAAAATAGGTTTTTAGCTCTTTAGAGTATTTATTAATATCTAGCAATAAGAGTGCTGAGTCACTATGTATAACTGCTTGAAAAAAAGCCTAACTTTTGTCCAAAGTGGCTTCACCAAAATTTCCATTCCCACCTGCAAAGTATGAAGAATCCATTTTCTCCGTATGTTTCTAGCATTTGTTATTTTCTGATTTTGTTTTTTTACTTTATTTTTTGTTTATAACCCTTTTAATGTGTGCAGTGATATCTCCTAGTGGTTTTGATTTGCATTTCCCTAATGACTAATGTTTTTTCCAGTGGTCATGTATGGATGTGAGAGTTGGACTTTGAAGAAAGCTGAGCGCCGAAGAATCGATGCTTTTGAACTGTGGTGTTGGAAAAGACTCTTGAGAGTCCCTTGAACTGCAAGGAGATCCAACCAGTCCATTCTAAAGGGGATCAGCCCTGGGTGTTCTTTGGAAGGAATGATGCTAAAGCTGAAACTCCAGTACTTTGGCCACCTCATGGGAAGAGTTAACTCATTGGAACAGTCTCTGATGCTGGGAGGGATTGGGGGCAGGAGGAGAAGGGGACGACAGAGGATGAGATGGCTAGAGGGCATCACCAACTTGATGGATGTGAGTTTGAGTGAACTCCGGGAGCTGGTGATGAACAGGGAGGCGTGGCGTGCTGCGATTCATGGGGTCACGAGGAGTTAGACATGACTAAGCGACTGAACTGAACTGAATGACTAATGAAGCTGAACATCTCTTTTGTGCTTATTCACTATTTGTCTATCTCGCTTTGCAGAAATGTATATCCAAATCATTTGCCTATTTTTAATTAATTTGTCTTTTCGTTGTTGAGTTATAAGATCTCTTCATATATTTTGGATATTAAATTTTTTAATTAACCAATTTATTTTAATAGGAGGCTAATTACTTTACAGTATTGTAGTGGTTTTTTTTCCAGTTTTATTTTATTTTACAATATTGTATTGGTTTTGCCATACATTGACATGAATCCTCCATAGGTATACATGTGTTCCCCATCCTGAACCACCCTCCCACCTCCCTCCCCATCCCATCTCTCTGGGTCATCCCAGTGCACCAGCCCCGAGCACCCTGTATCATGCATCAAACCTGGACTGGCAATTCATTTCACATATGATAATTTACATGTTTCAATGCCTTTCTCCCATATCATCCCACCCTCGCCCTCTCCCACAGAGTCCAAAAGGCTGTTCTATACATCTGTGTCTCTTTTACTGTCTCGCATACAGGGTCATCCCGGACTGTAGAAGGAGCCGTTCCAGCATTCTGTGGGCAGCTGGGCAGAAAGAATGGAAGTCTGGCGTCTTTTGGTGGAGACAGGTTGCTCCTCTTCCCTGATGACAGCAGGATCTGGCTCTTTGGAGAGGAGGCCTCAGGAGCATGGGTGCAGGTCCCAGACCCTCTGCTTGAGATGCACCTGAATGACCACCATATATATGTGTTAGTATACTGTATTGGTGTTTTTCTTTCTGGCTTACTTCACTCTGTATAATAGGCTCCAGTTTCATCCACCTCATTAGAACTGATTCAAATGTATTCTTTTTAATGGCTGAGTAGTACTCCATTGTGTATATGTACCACAGCTTTCTTATCCATTCATCTGCTGATGGACATCTAGGTTGCATCCATGTCCTGGCTATTAGAATCACTGCTGCAATGAACACTGGGGTATGCATGTCTCTTTCAATTCTGGTTTCCTTGGTGTGCATGCTGAGCAGTGGGATTGCTGGGTCATATGGCAGTTCTATTTCCAGACTGGAAAAGAAGAAGTAAAACTCTCACTGTTTGCAGATGATATGATCCTCTACATAGAAAACTCTAAAGACTCCACCAGAAAATTACTAGAGCTAATCAATCAATATAGTAAAGTTGCAGGATATAAAATCAACACACAGAAATCCCTTGCATTCCTATACACTAATAATGAGAAAGTAGAAAACGAAATTAAGGAAACAATTCCATTCACCATTGCAACGAAAAGAATAAAATACTTAGGAATATATCTACCTAAAGAAACTAAAGACNCAGTGATAAAATTGCCAATATCCGCTGGATCATTGAAAAAGCAAGAGAGTTCCAGAAAAACATCTATTTCTTCATTATTGACGATGCCAAAGCCTTTGACTGTGTGGATCACAATAAACTGTGGAAAATTCTGAAAGCGATGAGAACACCAGACCACCTGACCTGCCTCTTGAGAAACCTGTATGTAGGTCAGGAAGCAAAAGTTAGAACTGGACATGGAACAACAGACTGGTTCCAAATAGGAAAAGGAGTACGTCTCGGCTGTATATTGTTGTCCTGATTATTTAACTGATATGCAGAGTACATCATGAGAAATGCTAGGCTGGAAGAAGCACAAGCTGGAATCAAGATTGCCAGGAGAAATAACAATAACCTCAGATATACAGATGACACCACCCTTCTGGCAGAAAGTGAAGAGGAACTAAAAAGTCTTTTGATGACGTGAAAGAGGAGAGTGGAAAAGTTGGCTTAAAGCCCAACATTCAGAAAATGAAGATCATGGCATCTGTTCCCATCACTTCATGGGAAATAGAAGAAGAAACAGTGGAAACAGTGTCAGACTTTATGTTTTTTGGGCTCCAAAAACACTGCAGATGGTGACTGTAGCCATGAATTTAAAAGATGCTTACTCCCTGGAAGGAAAGTTATGACCAACCTACATAGCATATTGAAAAGCAGAGACATTACTTTCCCAACAAAGGTCTGTTTAGTCAAGGCTATGTTTTTTCCATTGGTCATGTATGGATGGGAGAGTTGGACTGTGAAGAAAGCTGAGCACCAAAGAATTGGTGCTTTTGAACTGTGGTGTTGGAGAGGACTCTTGAGAGTTCCTTGGACTTCAAGGAGATCCAACCAGTCCATTCTAAAGAAGATCAGCTATAGGTGTTCTTTGGAAGGAATGATGCTGAAACTGAAACTCCAGTACTTTGGCCAAGTCATGCTAAGTGCTGACTCATTGGAAAAGACTTTGATGCTGGGAGGGATTGGGGGCATGGACTTCAAGGAGATCCAACCAGTCCATTCTAAAGAAGATCAGCTATAGGTGTTCTTTGGAAGGAATGATGCTGAAACTGAAACTCCAGTACTTTGGCCAAGTCATGCTAAGTGCTGACTCATTGGAAAAGACTTTGATGCTGGGAGGGATTGGGGGCAGGAGGAAAAGGGGATGACAGAGGATGAGATTGCTGGATGGCATCACTGACTCAATGGACGTGAGTTTTAGTGAACTCTGAGAGATAGTGATGGACACAGAGGCCTGGCGTGCTGCAATTCATGGGGTCACACAGGGTCAGACACTGCTGAACGACTGAACTGAACTGAACTGAAGGCAGTTCTATTTCCAGGTTTTTTAAGGAATCTCCACACTTTTCTCCATAGTGGCTGTACTAGTTTTCATTCCCACCAACTGTGTAAGAGGATTCCCTTTTCTCTACACCCTCTCCAGCATTTATTGCTTGTAGACTTTTGGATCGCAGCCATTCTCACTGGCGAGAAATGTTACCTCATTGTGGTTTTGATTTGCATTTCTCTGATAATGAGTGATGTTGAGCATCTTTTCATGTGTTTGTTAGCTATCTGTATGTCTTCTTTGGAGAAATGTCTATTTAGTTCTTTGGCCCATTTTTTGATTGGGTCATTTATTTTTCTGGAATTGAGCTGCAGGAGTTGCTTGTATATTTTTGAGATTAGCTATTTGTCAGTTGCTTCATTTGCCATTATTTTCTCCCATTCTGAAGGCTGTCTTTTCACCTTGCTTATAGTTTCCTTTGTTGTGCAGAAGCTTTTAATTTTAATTAGGTCCCATTTGTTTATTTTTGCTTTTATTTCCAATATTCTGGGAGGTGGGTCATAAAGGATCCTGCTGTGATTTATGTCAGAGAGTGTTTTGCCTATGTTCTCCTCTAGGAGCCACACCATGTGGCATGTGGGATTTCAGTTCCGCAACCAGGGACTGAACCTGTGGTCTGGGACAGTGGAAGCAAGGAGTCCTAATCATTGGATTTCCAAGGAATTCCCTCATCATGTACATTTTTAAATATTTCTTGAATTGTTTTTTTTTAAACTATATCCATAATCTACCTATTTTTTAAACTTATCAATTTATTTGAATATGTAGAAATCAGTATGTGCTGAACACTACTGACTTCCCAAATATTAGTTCAAATTTTTTTCATAACAACACTACACAATAAGGACTCTTTTTATCTGTATTTCACAATGTGATGAAACCGAGGCACACAGGGTCACATCATGATTTCCGTGGGCACTGAGAACTTTGGTTATTGTGGGACACTTCCACCATAAGAAAGTGTTGACGATTATATTTTCCAACTGCTTTGGTATATAAAGACAAATATAATCCAGCCTGTATTCATTATCATATATTCATTAGTTTTATAATCACTTTTCTGCTGATGTTAGATGAAATTAAATTTAAAACATTTTCATTGATTCTTAAAACTAGAATAGGTCCTAGGTACTGTGTCTCCTGCAGGCACAGAGAGGTTATGTAAATTGCCCAAGGTCACACAGCCAGTAAGTAGAAGACCTGGGAATTGAACCCAGGTAGAAGAGTCAGACACGACTGAGTGACTTCATTTTCAGTTTCATGCATTGGAGAAGGAAATGGCAACCCACTCCAGTGTTCTTGCCTGGAGAATCCCAGGGATGGGGAGCCTGGTGGGCTGCTGTCTATGGGGTCGTACAGAGTTGGACACGACTGAAGCGACTTAGCAGCAGCAGTAGCAGCAGTGTGGCTTCATAATCTATGCTTTTAATCTGTATGCTAGATAAATAAATCACAGGGGGAAATTTGTGTAGTTATATATGTGCTGACACGGGACTACCTACAAGATACATTAAGTAAGAAAATCATGGGAGAAAATAGTATACATATTATGCATTTTTAAAAAGGAAGTTTTACATACACACACATGCTACTTCTGTTTTTTAATGTATGGAGAAAGCGACTGGGAAACTGGAGGTCTGGAAAACTTCCATGTCATTGTATATCTCTTTGCACTACTGGATTTTGTTTGTTCATTTATCATGAGCAAATATTTACAGATGAGGAAACTGAAACTCAAACAGGGTTAAGTCACTTGCCCAAAATCATACAGATAGTAAAAAAAAAAAAAAAATACACATAAGTGTGAATAACTATTCTGCCAATTAATAATACATCGCCATTCCTAAGTATAGACCTATCAATGCATTCCTGCCAGATTTCATCATTTTAACCCAGTGGGCCAAGCTTTTTGTATCATGATTCTGAATGCATGGCATTCATCTTTATGAAATACTTAAATGAGGCAAGGATGCTTTCTGTTTCCATCCAGGTTGTTGATGAAAATGTTTAACATATGATGGAGCTTAAGCAGAGCCCTGTTGGTAAGAACAGGGATCCCTCTAGGATCACATTAATAAATCTCTTTGGGTAATGACTTACCAATCCAATGGACTGTACTATCTATCATTCTACTCACACCCCCTAATCTCCCCTCACCCATCAGGCTATCTGGAGATTCCCAATGTTTTCTACAAATTGTCCACACCATTCCTTTGTTGGCTAAGCTGCTCTGACACCCATTTCACGGTAGGTGTTCAAAATTAATAAACAATTGGTTTCTTTACTAAATTCTGTAGGTTTCTAAAGTTTACAACCTGGCCGACTCCCCAGAATTCAAATAAAAGCTGTTTCAGAAAGACTAAGATTTCCACCTCCAAGGTTTTCATAATACATTTGAACAGGACATTTCAAAAAGCAGAGATATACAGCCGTTTCCCCACTGGAATCAACCCACTGCCGCCCAAAATAGCCCTGACAACTGAACAGAGCAGCTGGCAAAAGGACAGACGTCTCTAGCCCTGGGGAGAAGGAAGCTAAATGCATGCCTCCGGGAATTTCCGAAGAAGCACTCTCTGTAACAACCCCTTATTATATTTCTGGCTACAACACACAATCTAAGTATTGGAAGAAGAATATATTCTCTGGTTTCCTCTATAATCACACACTATGGCATTAAATGTTTATATAGGTAATCTTAATGGAACACACTTGCTAAGTTTCTGAAAGGTTTACTATAAAGCAGTAAACAAGGAATTCATTTTTTTTCATTGATTTGCCCTACCAAATTAGGAGCCACATTGCCCTGCAAAGAATTTTGTTCCCTGGTTATTTTCTTTTAATTGCAAATTATAAACGCTATTTTGTTGTTCAGTCTCTCAGTTGTGTCCTACTCTTTGCAAGCCCGTGGACTGTAGCATGCCAGGCTTCCCTGTCCATCACCAACTCCCAGAGCTTGCCCAAACTCATGTCTATCGAGCTGGTGATGCCATCCAACCATTTCATCCTCTGTTGTCACCTTCTCCTCCTGCCCTCAATCTTTCCCAGCATCAGGGTCTTTTCCAGTGAGTCGGTTCTTCACATCAGGTGGCCAAAGTATTGGAGCTTCAGCTTCAGCATCAGTCCTTCCAATGAATATTCAGAGTTGATTTCCTTTAGGATTGACTGGCTTGACTTCCTTGCTGTCCAAGAGACTCTCAAGAGTCTTCTCCAACACTACAGTTCGATAGCATCATTTTCTGGTGCTCAGTCTTCTTTATGGTCCAACTCTCACATCTGTACATGACTACTGGAAAAACCATAGCTTTGACTAGATGGACCTTTGTCAGCAAAGTGATGTCTCTGCTTTTTAATACACTGTCTAGGTTTGCCATAGCTTTTCCTCCAAGAAGCAAGTGTCTTAATTTCATGGCTGCAGTTACTGTTCGTGATTTTGGAGCCCAAGAAAATAAATGCTATAGAATTTTCAATTATATATCTTAGAAGAAAATGTGATTAACACTAAGATAATAAATAACATGTTTTATTTAAAATGTCACAGATAGAATGACTAAATCTAAAACAGTAGAATGCTAGAGATTCTGGTAATAGGATTACTTAGCTAATACTGCCTCGCATATTGTTCCACTATGAAAGCTGAGTTGTGCACCATTACTAGTATTTTCCTAGATGTATCATCCCCCTTCAGACCTCTCTGATGGAGTCTGCATGGCTCATTAAAGGAAGTGTTTTATTAGAAGAAGAACAATGCACAAAGTAGGATATGTTTAGATATGCCACTGACTGGCAGCTAGCTGGTTAATGTCCATAAAATGATTAATAAATTAAATTATCACTATACTATTCCAAACTTACTGGTTAAAATGGTGGTATTGTTCTCATTGAGGTATGTCATTTTATCAAAATAGTGTTTGTTGAGATCAACAAAATGCTGATCATAGATACTAGCTTATTAACTCTTTGATGTAATCACTCCAGCATAGAACAATAATAGCTAACTTTTACAGAGTATTCGTTACTTGGGGGCAGGAGGAGAAGGGGACGACAGAGGATGAGATGGCTGGATGGCATCACTGACTCGATGGACATGAGTCTGAGTGAACTCCGGGAGTTGGTGATGGACAGGGAGGCCTGGCATGCTGCAATTCATGGGGTCGCAAAGAGTCTGACATGACTGAGCTACTGAACTGAACTGAACTGAACAGAGTATTCACTATATACCAAGATACTGTGATAAATGTTTTACATGTATTATCACATTTAAGGCTGACAGCCACCCTAAGGTACAAAGCAACGAAGATCAAAGATCCTGTGTACCATAAATAAGACTCAGTACAATCAAATGAATAAATATATAACTATTTAAAAATAATAAAAGGGGCTTCCCTTATAGCTCAGTCAGTAAAGAATCTGCCTGCAGTACAGGAGACCCAGGTTTGATCCCTGAGTTGGGAAGATCCTCTGGAGAAGGAAATGGCAACCCACTCCAGTATCCTTGCCTAGAAAATCTCATGGACAGAGAAGCCTGGTGGGCTGCAGGCCATGGGGTCACAAAGAGTTGGGCACGACTGAGCAAATAACACTTACTTACTTACCAAAAATAATTACAATTTAAACATAGAAAATGAGGTTGCTGTTTGTATCACACTAAATGAATTTATTGATTTCAGTTTCTCAAAGTCAATCACTGATGAACGAGACATACCTATCCACTCAGGCTGGACTCTGTCAATTAGTCTATGTATCTGTAAATGGCTTTTAATTAGATTACAAAGGAATTCCACCCTCAGCCCCGCCAATATCACATTAGAAACAGAGTTCTAATGTTTGAAGCCTTTAGGAAAAGTGACAGAGTGCCCTGCTAAGAGAAGGGCTAGAAACAGAAATGAGAAAGAATTTTTTTCTGAGGCTTGACTACGGTATACGGCAGGTAAGGCCTAGAGGTTCGTTGACTAGGAGCACATTAGTCCAATGCTCTTAAGACTCAACTCTCTTTTGCATAATAAATTATTAAAAGATCTCACACAGTTAAGAACAACAATCTTCATTATATACTATATTCAACAGATCACAACTCTAACTAAATATATTAATACTCCTAATACTGATATTTCAGATAATTGTTTTATAGTTAAGAAGTCATATTAGTAAATATAGATTTTAAAACAATGATCCTGACTTTTTTGAGTGATGTACTAAAAAGATATAAACTAGCCAATTGACCTGCATTCTGACTTCCTCTGAATTACATATAGCTCCCCACATCTGTCCGATAGTTTCCAAAATAATTGTTTTTCTCTCAAAGTCTCCCTTGAATAACTATTGACTGATTATCACAAAAGCATTCCTATATCTTTTCCCCTAAACCACAGGCAAATTGCCTATTTTTCACTCTCAATCCAATTGGTGATGGACAGGGAGGCCTGGCATGCTGCAATTCATGGGGTCGCAAAGAGTCTGACATGACTGAGCTACTGAACTGAACTGAACTGAACAGAGTATTCACTATATACCAAGATACTGTGATAAATGTTTTACATGTATTATCACATTTAAGGCTGACAGCCACCCTAAGGTACAAAGCAACGAAGATCAAAGATCCTGTGTACCATAAATAAGACTCAGCACAATCAAATGAATAAATATATAACTATTTAAAAATAATAAAAGGGGCTTCCCTTATAGCTCAGTCAGTAAAGAATCTGCCTGCAGTACAGGAGACCCAGGTTTGATCCCTGAGTTGGGAAGATCCTCTGGAGAAGGAAATGGCAACCCACTCCAGTATCCTTGCCTAGAAAATCTCATGGACAGAGAAGCCTGGTGGGCTGCAGGCCATGGGGTCACAAAGAGTTGGGCACGACTGAGCAAATAACACTTACTTACTTACCAAAAATAATTACAATTTAAACATAGAAAATGAGGTTGCTGTTTGTATCACACTAAATGAATTTATTGATTTCAGTTTCTCAAAGTCAATCACTGATGAACGAGACATACCTATCCACTCAGGCTGGACTCTGTCAATTAGTCTATGTATCTGTAAATGGCTTTTAATTAGATTACAAAGGAATTCCACCCTCAGCCCCGCCAATATCACATTAGAAACAGAGTTCTAATGTTTGAAGCCTTTAGGAAAAGTGACAGAGTGCCCTGCTAAGAGAAGGGCTAGAAACAGAAATGAGAAAGAATTTTTTTCTGAGGCTTGACTACGGTATACGGCAGGTAAGGCCTAGAGGTTCGTTGACTAGGAGCACATTAGTCCAATGCTCTTAAGACTCAACTCTCTTTTGCATAATAAATTATTAAAAGATCTCACACAGTTAAGAACAACAATCTTCATTATATACTATATTCAACAGATCACAACTCTAACTAAATATATTAATACTCCTAATACTGATATTTCAGATAATTGTTTTATAGTTAAGAAGTCATATTAGTAAATATAGATTTTAAAACAATGATCCTGACTTTTTTGAGTGATGTACTAAAAAGATATAAACTAGCCAATTGACCTGCATTCTGACTTCCTCTGAATTACATATAGCTCCCCACATCTGTCCGATAGTTTCCAAAATAATTGTTTTTCTCTCAAAGTCTCCCTTGAATAACTATTGACTGATTATCACAAAAGCATTCCTATATCTTTTCCCCTAAACCACAGGCAAATTGCCTATTTTTCACTCTCAATCCAGAAGAAATAAATTTCCTATCCATATCCCAAATCAGTTACTACATTTATGCTGTTTCTCTTGATTTAGGGGTGGTAACAATTATTATTATTTCTAGTATTAGTCATGTTCTTCCAGAGAATAGCAAGGCTATAATTCATGCTTTACTGCAATTGGTAAATCAGTAAAAAAAAAAAAAAAAAAATCAGAAGCCCATAATATAAATCCTCTTTGGGTTCTTAATCTAAGACTCTGACATTTGAATTAGGATCAGTAATATATAGTTAAGATTAAACCATGAAGCAAGCCTATATAAATTACCATAAAATCTAACTCTATCACCTAGAGTGATAAACTCTAGAGTGATACCTCATAAATTAAGAATTGAGATTGAAACTCTACTTCTAATCCTCAGTATTAAAGCTACAGCATATATCACACTAAATAGATATATATTTTGTTTTTCAGTTATTTTGCCTGTTACTTAGATTAGGGCCTTTTATCTAAACTAAAAGTCAATAATTTGCAGATGACAAGTTATTCCTTTGAAAACATATTTTCCTAATTAATAAAATTCCAGAAAGCACTTTTACACCATCAAATCTACACTCCATTATTCTTAGCAATAGGAATTACATCCTATTTCTTCTTAGATGTGATTTAAGTCTATACTCTTTTCTTTCCCATTCTCTCCTTTTTCCCTTTGATGCCTCTTTTCTTAGAATCATGGATAAGGCACAATTGTATGAGACTGAAACATTGTTTATAAACAGAATGACAAAACTACTGCATGTGATGCAGAAGGAGGTGATCTTTGATTCTATGTTTCCAAATTATATATGAATGGCTGAGTCATTGGGGTAGAAGTCAATATTTCCATTTTCTTTCCCATATCACTGGGGCTTTCCTCTTCTCTTAGTTACACTTCCTCCACTGTTACTTTGCCAAACACTACCTAGTATCTCTTCCACTCAGTTCTAGTCCCATTTTGCCTAAATGCTGGTTGGCAAATGGAGATCAGGAAAAAGAAAATTATGTTTCTGATGAGGAAGAGAGGAAGTAGGGTTCTTGGACATAATTTTGTGCCATGCACTGAGCCAAATAGTTCATACATGTAATCTCACTCAATTCTACAACAGCCTTACATAATTGGAGCTGTTATTCTCAATGTAAGATCATGGCATCTGGTCCCATCATAATCAATGAATATAGTAAATTTGAAGGATATAAAATCAACACACAGAAATCCCTTGCATTTCTATACAGCAATAATAGAAAATAGAAAGAGAAATTAAGTAAACAATTCCATTCACCATTGCAATGTGTTTTAAAATAAAATATAACTTCTCTGTCTTCCATTTTAATTTCTACTAGCTCTTAATTTTCTCTTTTTCATCCTTTACTCTCATAATCAGGAGAAGCTTATGTTATCCTCCAAGTCATTAATTCTATTTTCAGTATAGCTTAGTTATTGCCCATGAAGTTTTGTTTGTTTGAAATGTTATTTTCTTGCTCATTTATCTGGATTCTAAAGTATATGATCTCATCTCAGATTTATTTTTCTTCTCAATATATTCTTTTCCTTTCCCAAGGAAGCCATTATTTTTCCCTACTGAAATTCCATGTAATATTTTTCCTCCTGGTTTGTGTGAAAAATAATTTCAGATGGCTGTCTTTTCCCTGGTGGTGAGGTGGATGTTTTCTTTACCTCACTCTGAAGTGAGTTTTCACAGTCCCAGGTGTTTTCTGTGATCATTCATCCCAAGGGAGGACAATGAATCTGCTCTTAATTTTGTCCCAACAGAAAATATCTGTGGCTGTGTTATACCTTTATTCTCTGAAGTGTTCAGTTATGGTCAGATGTCTCTCTCCACTCAGGTCAGGGAGGGAGACATGCCTTCTGCCAGCAGCCCCTGAACCCACAGCAGCAATGATAGGCAGAGTCTGGTGGGTGAAACAAGTGAGAAACCAGGTATTTTAAGAAAGCAAAGTCTTGAAAAACTCGTTTTCTGTTAGAGAATATTTGCTTGCTTTTTAAAAAACAATAAAACATGATCACATCCAGAGACTGAATATAGTTACAAGATCAATGTTATTGTCATCTCTGCTTAATGCAGATAATCAAACAAAAAAAAGCTTCTAGCTGCCAATATAAGCCAGTGTCAGTTCCAAAAACAGAACTCACCCTGTATGCTCTGAATGGAAGAGTTTAACACACAGAATTAGGTGCCTACACCCCTCTAGAAGAACCAGAGGAAGGGAGGCAGGTAACCCTTATGGAGCTGTCATGGTGCTGAGCATGTGGAAGCTGGGCTGACTGGAGCTGGAGTCTGTGTGTGTCTTCTCAGTCACAAGGCTGGTGACTGCACCTTACAACACTGAAAACTGCTCACCACGGCAGCAGGAGTTTTACATTTCTGTGGCCAGGTCTGATCAGCAAACATTTACTTTATGATGGCATGAAAATTAAAGTTATTTAAAAGAAATGGCAAATACAACAATATCTATCAGCCATCACTGTTCTCTTAGTCTGGCCAAACATGTCTATATTTAGCAATCACTGAATAGCAATCAGATGGATGAGCAACCTTCCGGTGGGAGGAGGAGAATCAGCTAGAGTTGTGTGCATCCTCATGGTGGGTGGAAAACAGACAAGCAGAATGTTGCATGATAAATCATCTACATTTTCCTTCTATTGTTTCTGACACAATCTTATTCATTATTTAAAGCAAGAATAAGGCATTTTTGGACAATAGCATGTGGGGTGAACTGAGTGAATGTTACTTTATATGGCCCAGGGATCCCTCAAGCCTGTAATTTTTTATGTTCAGATTGGCACAAAATATCACAATGGAAGTTTCTTCAACTTGGATCCTCTAAATGGTAATAATGTGTACATACACACGTGTGTGTGTATCTTAGAAGGGTATAACAACAAGTCACAAAGAAAAAAATAATATATCATGACACTGGAAATGCCTTGTAAAATAAAGATAAATGTTGTAATCTGAATTCAAAGTACAGTAAGACTAGAGTAAAAAAGAAGATGTATTGTGTGAAATTGCATTTTGACAGGGGTAAAAAGAATAAGATGAGAAAATATTGGAACACAGAACAGACTGTCTAAAATTAAAAGAAATAATTCTAATCAATTTTCTTAACAAGAAAATTCATAATCATTAAGTTCAGTTCAGTTCAGTCGCTCAGTCATGTCCAACTCTTTGCAACCCCATGGACTTCAGCACTCCTGGCTTCCCTGCCCATCACCAAACCCTGGATCTTGCTCAAACTCACATCCATGGAGTCAGTGATGCCATCCAACCACCTCCTCCTCTGCTGTCCCCTTCTCCTCCTGCCCTCAATCTTTCCCAGCATCAAGGCCTTTTCCAGTGAGTTGGCTCTTCATTCAGGTGGTCAATACATTTAAGTTGGTTCCCTGTGCACAACATTTCTGTAATGTGATGGTGTTAACTGAGAATCCCCTAGAAAAGATACAGAATGCAGTCTTATCAGCAAAGAATCAGCTTTTCTGTGGGATCTATTGGGTCTGGTCGTCCTCAAGTGTTTCCCCAAACCCTGCATTATCATTATAGATTTATTTTACTTTAAAATAGTGTGTTTTTTTTAATCATACTTAGTGATACAGACTATCTAATTTACCACTGTTTAAGACAGCATTACCCCACACAAATGGCACAATTTGTCTTTGAAGAAGCAGGTCATATTAACAGAAGAAAATCTACACTCAGTTTGTCATTGCAGTTGAATGAATAAAAATCCGTTCTTGGAAGGAGTGACTGGAAAATTCATGAAACAGATGGGAAATTGATTCAAGGCGTAAAAATTGGAGAGAAGTTATATAAAATTATATAAGGCCAGAAGAGATTTGGTATGGAGTATAAAATATTACATTAAAAAAAAATCAGCTTTCACGTGATTTTAACTTTTTATTGACCACTGTTAGCTGAGAAGCAGTCCTGAAACATGCCCAGGATTACAGATTTCAGATCAGACAGCTTCACTTTATCCTCCTCATTCACAAATTAGTGAATGTCCCTTATCTATATCCCTACCTAATCTGTAATGGGAATACTAATATCACTCAATACATTGAGTTATTGGGAGATAAGTTCATGTCTTTAGATCACATTTCACCTAAAGTAAGCAATCAATGGTGTGTAATAGTGTTAGTCTCTCAGTTGTGTCTGACTCTTTGGGACTCCATGGGCTGAAGCCTGCCAGGCTCCTATGTCCATGGAATTCTCCAGGCAACAATACTGGAGTGGGCACCCATCCCTTTCTCCAGGGGATCTTCCCGACACAGGGACCGAACCTGGCTCTCCCGCATTGCAGGTAGATTCGTTACCGTCTGAGCCACTAAGGTTATTGCGTGATAAGTTCACGTCTTTAGAGCACTTATCTAATATCTGCTTCACCTGAAGTAAGTGATCAATACACTTGAGTTATTATTATTACTATAACTTGTAATCAATTTATTATTGCACCTATTTTTAGCTAGTGGAGGTTCTAGGGATTTCTTGAGCTAATATTCATTGATGTTACTCAATAGTAACTTCAGGAATCAGTTTTGTTTTTTTTCACACAAATATTTTGTTATATTGTTCCATATACATGCATATAGTCTTTTCTAAATGTCTCATATTATATATACATATAATGGACTGTATATAATAATAATCTGAATTGAGGTTGTTGGCATTTGCTATCTGCAGAGAACCTTACATTGATTGAGCAACCCCATCCTGCCTCCAGCCATAATCCTGCCCTGCCAGCATGTCTTTCTAGGGACAAGGAGAGGATGCCTAATTACAAGTCAGGAGGCATACACCAGCACTTCCCTCTCATGCTGTGCATCTTCAGTACCCATAGCAGTGCCTGGGACCCACTGGACTCTCTTCATCTTGGCTGACATTTGTTTGCTTTTGTCTTACATCAGGAGGTACACTGTGAAAAATCCCCCTCTGAGAAAGTTTCAAAAGTCATATTTCCTTTATTGCAAAGTTATTTTTTCTGGTTATATATTTCACAAGCATAACCTGTCTTTAATCACCGCATGACCTTGAGGAGATTTAAAATCACAGAGCTTTATCATTCACATAGGCCTGCAGGGGTATCCAGTTGAACCCAGTACAGAAAACTGCTCTCAACTATGCTGATGAATGGCCATGCAGTCCTTGTCTGTATTTCTGCAGTGACAGGGCACTAAATAACTCCTGAGGCAGCAAATTCCACTGTTGGCTTACCCCTAAGAGGATCCTATACTTGACCAGTGTATACTTCCTTATAGCTGTAACCTGGTAGTAGTTCAGGACTGAAAGGTGAGAGGCTTACTGTAGGGGAAGAACAAGTCTTTCACTTCCTCAGACAGGCTGTGAATGAAATGAGGGCTTTCATCTCTCACTTTTTTTAACTATGGGTAGTTTCAAGTTAGTCATTGCTGCTGCTACTGCTGCTAAGTCGCTTCAGTCGTGTCCGACTCTGTGCAACCCCATAGAGGGCAGCCCACCAGGTTCCCCGTCCCTGGGATTCTCCAGGCAAGAACAATGGAGTGGGTTGCCATGTCCTTCTCCAGTTAGTCATTATCATTCTTGAAAGTGGCTCAGACGGAATATTCTGAAATTACCAACAGACAGAAGACTAAATATGCTTCCAAAGACTTATACAATTTTCCATCAAGCCCTATTCTCTCAGGTCCTCTTGATTTTGTTATTAATCACTTATTTCATTTGTTTTCAAATTGCTTTATAGACTTGTCTTCAGTTAAGCCAGTAGAAAGTAACTGAGAGAAGGTCTGCAGTTTACTCATTTATAAAAGTGGAATAAAAGGTCTGAGTCCAACTTTATGTAACAGAGAACATTATTCAAACCATAAAGTTCTTAACTTGTCCCTTTATTCACCAAGATAATTTAGAATTATGTCCATGCATGTGAGAATTGATAAATTAAGATTTAATAAATACATTTCTATAAAAGTGAGATGCTGGAAATTACATTTAATGATAATAGTTGCTAAACATCATTCTCATTAGTACTTTATAAATGTTGAAACATATAAATATCTTATAACCACTTTTATCTCTCTTTCATACATAAATAAACAAAAGGAAAAGATGTATGAAGGGGAAACTGGCAGAGTTTATGCTTTAAACCTGAATTTGGGTAATTTAAGTCCCATATTCTTTATTTTCATGCTAGACAGCTCATGCATGTTCTATAGTGAATGCACACATGCCATAAGTACAAAGTGCATGCTCTTTGGTAGTAGGAAGAGGCCACTTAGAAATTTTAGAGTAAAAACCTTTGAGGGGCAGGGAATTCTAGTTGAAGCAAATAAAATACAAGACATATTGTAAGACTTTTCTCAGGAAATGTTGTACATTGTCTCCTGCAGAATGGACAGTGGCTCTCAACATTTGTAATTTCATTAACTAATAGTCTCAAGTATGTGTCTTTTTTTTTACATGTTCCTTGGAACTGAAAATTGCTGTCATTCACCTAAAAGATATTTAAAGACAAAAACTTAACACAAAATTTTGGATGTTATAGTTATAATTGTTGAACCACAAGGTTCCGCCCTGGAGTCCATCGCCCAAGACCACCAAGACACAGGATCGATGCAAATAGCAAGAGGATTTATTGAACCGGTGTGCCGGGGTTCTGTCCTCCTTAAGCAAGGAGCGAACCCCGATGACAGTTACAGAACAGTTTTTAAGCACAAAAAACCACATTGGGCGGGGAGGTATAGATATATCATGATTGGTCACAATACTGCTGACCTTTACAAGGATAGGCTCGTGAGGGTCTGGCGATATAACTCTGCGGATAACACACAGTTTACACAACTTGTTTTTCTGACTCTCTGGAAAGTCAAACCTTCCAGGTCAGGGTCTGTAAGTTACAAACCCTCCAGGTCAGGGTCTGTGAGTCACAAATAACAGAGATAAGAGATAACCTTTCAGTTGGTCTGGAAAATCCCTAAATCTTACAGGTTACTTCCTCACATTCCCCTCTTCTTCTTGTTCCTAATTTCAATCTTGAAATCAATGGTCGGGATCCCCCTGGGGAAGGGTGGTGTACTGTTGCCCTAGCATTAGTACCTGTACTGAGCTCACTCGGTCCCGGATAAATTCTAGCAACTTGTTTAGAACGCAGGGCCCTAGGGTTAAGAGAAGCAGTAAAATAAGCAAGGGCCCTATCAGGGTGGATATCAAAGTGGCAAACCATGGGGTTTTATTGAACCAGGACTCGAACCACCCTTGGGCATTCTCTCTTTCTTTCTGTCTGGCTG
>SJYX01008152.1:339430-398249 GCA_006410675.1 Oreotragus oreotragus | reverse complement strand
TGGGTTGGGGTGGGGGGGGTGGGGGAGGGGCAAAGCAAGGTAATTGGCCTGAAGGAAGACAAACAACTGGAAAACTGCCCCTTTATAAAGGACTTAAACTTCCCCAAGGTGTGACTCTCGGAGTTCACCTGTGCACATTTCCACGTGTACTTTTCTTTTCAATAAACTTTTTACTTTACTCTTTACCTTCTACCTCCAGTCCTGAATTCATTCTTGACTAGGCAGAAAAGACTAGGGACTTTAGCCCTTAAGTGCTGACTCCTGTGGTCTAGCGTTTTAGGGCTCCTGATCTGGGAAATTAAGACCTTGCTTCCAGCTACCACTCACTGCTGCTTGCTGCAAGCTGCCACTTACTGCTTTGCATGTCCCAAATCATCATGACCTGCTCCTCAGGTTCAATTAAGTTGCTAGTGTTACACAGAAGATGAAATAAATCTTTACTTACATTTAAAACTTTAAGAGAAAATATGTTATAAAGGATGCAGTTGAGCATCTTGATGAAAAAGTTCCTTGGGCAAAGGTCAAGAGAAGTCATGAGCAGAGGAGCTTCTGTCCTCATAGAATTCAGAGGCATCATCCTCATGGCACGTGAATGTGGTCACCAACCAGAAATCTCATTGTCTTGTATTCATAGAGCTTAATCTCAAACCACCGTTACAGTATTAGTAAAATCATTACACATTATTTATTTTATCTCACAAGAATCACATGACCCGGGGTTATTTGCTCCCCTTTGCCAATTGGAAATAAAACTCAGAACCCAACATCTACTCATTACATAGCTTGGTTAGAATTTTATAATAAAGATCTGTCTAAACTGGAAGAAAACAAGAATATTTCTGTCTTCCATTTTACTGAAATAGTGTTTGCTTAGAATTTAGATCTTGTCCTTAATAGTTATTACAATTAATAGACTGATTCCAAGTGGTCCAGAAGTCATGAAAGAACCTAGGACATCCTCTGAATGGAAAAGCAGATTGCATCTCCATGTGTTCATAGGAAATAATTTAAGTATTTCTTGTAAATGAGGAAGTCACTTAAAATGTTACTGAGTCCAAGTTTGCTCTGCTTGCCTCATGACAGGCCAATGAATCTGAGAGATGAGGTGTTGAGGCAAGGAATAGGACTATATTCAGACAGCCAGCTGTCTCTTCTTCCTCAGTTCTGAATGCCAAGTTCTTTTATGGATCAGAGATGGGAGGAGGAGAGGACACAAAGTAAAAAGGCAATTAATCTTGCAAATGTCCGCTAGAATGGCAAGCCTCAGGCATGGGGATGTGTTAATTCCTTTGTTTCTTCCATCTCCAAGGGGACAGATTTCTGAACAAAGGCACTTTAGTTTAACAGTCGAGGGGCAGGATTCTCTGAAACAGGCCATTATGTACATTTATAATAACAAAAAAATAAAAAAGGAAAGCAAACCATATAAAGTTTTAATATGGAATCAGAACTGACTTCTCACTGCAACAACAAAAGCAAAGTATTCCTGATAGCTTCTATTTAAATAATATATTAAATAAAAATTATTTATCTACGAATTGCTTAAAAAGAGAAGGTACTGCTTGTTTATCAAATATGTACATTATGCATTGCATCCTAAGTCTAGAGAAAACCCTCTCATCAAGTCTAAGCAACAGTGAATAAACATGCTCATAGTGTCCGGGAGCAGCTACCTGCAAGTATTCTTAGAGTGTCCCTTTGACAGAATTCCAGTCATAGAAATGACCCACTGCCCTTCCTGAGTTTCGATTCTTACCCACCCTTTTTATTGTGTGGGTGAAAAAGATGAATGTGTTATTAATTTCTTCTGTTCTTTTGAATACAAATAGATATCACCAAAATTTATCTGTAACTTCAGTGTGGGATTATAGGTCTTTCTCAAAGACGAAAGTAAATAGAAATGCAGATTTGGGGATATTTTGTATAAAATCTTGGTGTCAAAGGTTTAAGTCCTTGTTTAGGTACATACAAGATGCTTGAATTTAGGAAAATGATTTAATTTATTGGAGGCTCTAAATTCTGTTCTGAAAATGAAATGGCCACATCTTGTAGCTATTTTATAAGGAACAGATTTTATATGTGTAAAACACGCAACATGAGATATGTCCCATGATAGGCACTCAATGATAGCTATCATCACTTTTACTGCCAAGTTGTTTACCCTAGTGTCACTGTTGTAGCCACGTGTTCTGGGAAGCACACTCATACAGAAAGACAATGCAGATAGTGGAACGCAGTTTATTGCACCGGCAGCCCAAGGCAGAGTCTCCTTGGGCCCCAACCAGTGTTTGTGAAAATCTTTTATACCCCACGTGTACGTGTCTGAACCCACCACTCCAAATTCCTTGAGACTTACATAAATCAAGGAAAATACAATCCAAATGACCCCATCATTCATGTGCTATGTGCTGTGTGCTATGTGCTATGTGCTATGTGCTCATGTGCTTAATCAATAAACCCGAAGTTACACTCTGATAGATACAGAAAAATTTATGGCTTGTCTGGAGGAAGGGGTGATTAGTGTATTTTTTCCCTTAGGTGATGAGTAACCTAGATACAATCTTCAAGGTTCCCCTGTCTGGAGGGGGTCTTATCCTTCTGTTGTTGTTTTCATAGGCACTAAACACATAGTTCAGAGTCCATTGGAAAGGTGGCCGAGCATGATCAGCATGAACAGGCCTAAGATGGAGTCCAGGCCCTACGAATTCCTTCTTCATCACCCTATGAAGCATGTGTGGCAACGTCTCTCCACATGTGCACACATGTTGCAGGAACATCAGTAGCTTTATAGCAGTTTATGTTTTAGGAAAAGCATTCCTTTTCCAAGTAGGCAATAGAGTAAAACTTACCCCTGTGACTTGAGAAAGACTATTTTTTTTTAAAAAATTAAGAAATGGTCTTTAAATTATTGACCTTCTGCTAAAAATCATCACTTCTACTTAATTTACCAGTATATTCTGAAATACATTTCCTTATCTGAACATTAAGCTCCTTTGAATATGTCTTATTATTATAGACAATAACATAAGTAAATAATAATGATAGAATGACACACTCTTCAGACAAGTTTTAGTTGGAAGAGTTATGGATAGAAATTATATATATATATACACACACACACACACATATATATATATATATGACCACATGTCACATAATAGGTCATATAGATAGAAATCAACCTAGGAAATACTGAAGAAAATCTGGAATTGGCTAATATTTTTCAAGATTATTGTTTTTAATCAAAGAATGTATATTATTTTTAAAGATAAATTAAATACTGAGCCAATTTTAAAATAAATATCTCTGCTTAAGTATGTCTACAGCAATATTTATCATAAATGCTGTATTAGTTCCTGGAGCTGCTATAACAGATTATAAAAAACCAGACTGCTTTAAACAAAACTAAGCACAATACTCACTTCAGTTTCAGAGGTCAGAAGTCCAAAGTCAAAGTGTGGATGGGCCCACGCTTTTCGGGCTCTGGAGAAGAATCTGCTCTCTTCCTCTTCCAGATTGTGCTGACTCTCAGCATCCCTTGACTTGTAGCATCCCTCTGCTCCATAGTCACATAGCCTTTTCTCAGCATGTCTTCTCTGTTGGCCTGTCTTATCAGTTTACTTGTCATTGGATTCAGGACCCATGGACAGTTCAGGATGATCGCCTCTTCCTAAGATCCTTAAATTGATTACATCTACAAAGATCCTTATTTCAAACAAGGTAACATTCACAGGTTCCAGGGCTTATGACATGGGTATACTTGGCTGGTGGCCACCATTCAACTCACTCCAGATGTTACTAGTTATTACTACAGTAAAATGTTCTTTGCCAAATAATGTTTCAATCATCCTATGCATTTATTGCCTGTGTTATGAAGAGATGAGGCATTCTGAAGTAGACATAATAGTTTCCTGTTTTAAACATAGTATTTAACAAATTCACTTGTCCATGAAAACATTAAACAAAATATGTAGAAATCTATTTGGACACACTACAGTCCCAAGGGATACATTTACAGCAGTGCCAGGTAACATTTATACCTAAAAAAAAAAAAAAAAAAAAAGGTGAGCTTAAACTGATCTTGCTAGTGTATTTCCAGGAAATATTTAAAGCAAATTTGTCATTTAGGTTTATGAATATAGATAGATAAAATCCTTCAAAGCCTCAAAGTACTAAATAATTATTAAAAATTATAATATGATGCTGTTTTCAATCAGATCCTTAATTGACTCTGGATTCTAGTGAGCAACTTATTTCCTTAGTAAACCTTATCAGAAGAAGCATTGCTTATGGAGATTGTATGGAAAATAATATGAACTTCAATATTTATTTCTCTTAATTTTGACTTTACTCATCCTTAATATTGAAGTTAAATTTTAATCAAGGACCACTTCTAACTGCTCAGTCACAGACACATTCACTGTGTGAAAAATGAAAAATGTGTTTTTTGAGGATGATTATTGGCCAGTAAAGAGCTACTTAGATGTTTCAGTCAACCAAATAATTCTTTCCTCATCAGTGCTTTTGATTATCTGCTTCCTCTAACTCCTGTGCTCACAGAATATAATGCCTGTATTCAGAATATCTGAGTTTCTACAATATCGTTTTTATGATGATACTAGCAGTTTCTACAAGGACAGAGACAATGGAGGACCAGCACTTACCCACCTCTGCAGCACAGGATTTTGTCCTCTTTTTCTGGTGACTTGAATTTTTAGAGTATAGCATAGTCATTAAAGATAAGCAGTGGTTGAAAACCTGGGGTCACATAACATTTGCATTATGGATGAAGTTTCAAGCAACATTACTCTGTGTGTCATACTCAAGGCAGTGCAGCCTGCATTAGTGGGATGCTGGGTATCTTGGAAGTGATAAGTTGTTGAGCTAAAGGGGATTTATAGTTTCTCTGGCACAATGGATAGTCCAAAGGGCAGTGACACACTACAATAAATGAGGTCTGGCATTTCACTTGCCCCACTTTCCCTCCAAAACTGTGAGTGATGGATGTATCTAAATATTGAGTCATCTAATGGAAAATGATTGGCCATTTAACTTGCCTGTGCAGACATTCCATGGCTTTGCAGTCTGCCACTTAAATGGCAAACTTCTCTGAGGCCTAAGTTCAAAGAGCTACTATTATAACCCTGAATTTAAAACTTGAGTCATACATAAACAGATACCCTTTCAGAGAGGAAGAGCAGTAAGTGTACCCACAGTATAAAGTGGCAACTGCATGGAGGAGAGACAGGGAAATGGTGTGTCAACCCCATTCCTCTGCATGAGTCCATGAACACAGAGTGGAGACCAGCTCTCACACCCCAGGGAGCTGCAGGCATAATGCAGGCAAGCTCCTCAAGGGTGGTCTCACTTAGACCAAGCACTGCTGATGACAAGACCAGTGCAGGGCCCCTATGTTCATGTAAAGGAGAAGAAGAAGTGGACTCCTGGCTTATGTAAGTGAGACACAAAGCTCTAAGAAAGCTCCAATCAAGAGAAAGAAACCTTTCTACCCTGTTGCTGGGAATGTAAGTTGGCGCAGTTACTATGGAAAACTGCATGGAGGATCCTCAAAAAACTAAAAATAAAACTACAACACGATCCAGAAATTCCACCCCTGGACATATATCCAAACACAACTATAAATGTCCATCAACAGAGGAATGGATAAAGAAGATGTGGTATAGATATATAAAAGGCAAATACCATATGATGTTACTTATATGTGGAATCTAAAATATGACACAAACAAATGTATCTATGAAACAAAAACAAAACCAAAGACATAAAAAACAGACTGCTGGTGCCACGGGGGAGGGGGTGAGAGAGGGTAGAAGTGGAAGTTTGGGATTAGCTGATGCAAACTGGTATTTATAGGATGGATAAACAACAAGTTCCTACTGTACAGTACACAGAACTGCATTCTATATCTATGATAAACTGTAACAGAAAAGACTATGAAAAAGAATGTTTATGTGTGTATAAGGACAGCTGTCCATTTATGTCCCATACCCAGATTATTTGTAAGGGTTCTCCAATTTCTGTGCAACAGACTACTTTCTTAATGTTCTCTTCCCTGAGCATCTGATGGTGAATGGGGTGGAGATTATTTGCTAGTTTATTTTTCCTAAGACTTTATTCATAGGAGAATTGTTCAGTCACATTACATTGCCTAGTTAAATAATGTCAAAGAATAGGAATATTGAAAGAGTGTCACTTTATAATATAAAATATTATCAGATTATTTTGAGGTAAACATAATCATTAAACTTTAGAAGAACCCTCAAATTTCTCAAAGGAATAATACTAATTATGTTTTCTAAATAAATTCTCATCAACTTCCTCTGTTTAATCCCAACTCCTCTACTTGCATGTGCTGACAAAAAAACTTCATGAAATATCCCTTCACTAAAGTTTGTTATAAAGAGAGGGAATTTCAAGTAGAACAAAATCCTTGTGCAAAAAAAAAAAAAAAAGCATCATGTGTGTTTGCACATGCATGTGTGCTTGGTGAGCATGACTGTAGACCAAAGTGCTGTGAAAGAGATTCTACAGAGAAGAATGAAAAGATAGAGAAGTTCACTTAATGAAAGAGAAAATGAGCTTGATTATTTAGGAGAATATTTCTCAAACTGAATTTCCCACAAATTAGAGGGTAATGAAATCTGTTTAGGCAGAGGCAACTAGAATTTTCTATAAAATAAACTGTAACAGAATATATCAGGTTTTGTCAAAAAAGCAAGATAATTCATTTGTGAAAACTTTGTTTCAAGATAGATAGAATAAATGCATCAGATCAGTTCAGTTCAGTCGCTCAGTCATGTCCGACTCCTTGCAACACCATGAATCGCAGCACGCCAGGCCTCCCTGTCCATCACCAAATCCCAGCGTTTACTCAATCTCATGACCATCAAGTCAGTGATGCGATACATCCATCTCATCCTCTGTCGTCCCTTTCTCCTCCTGCCCCCAATCCCTCCCAACATCAGAGCCTTTTCCAATTAGTCAAATCTGCACATGAGGTGGCCAAAGTATTGGCGTTTCAGCTTTAGCATCAGTCCTTCCAATGAACACCCACCCAGGACTGATCTCCTTTAGGATTGACTGGTTGGATCTCCTTGTAGTCCAAGGGACTCTCAAGAGTCTTCTCCAACACTACCGTACAAAAGCAACAATTCTTCAGTGCTCACCTTTCTTTATAATCCAGCTCTCACATCCATACAGGACCACTGGAAAAACCATTACTTTGTTGGCAAAGTTTATGCTGTCTAGGTTGGTCATAACTTTCCTTCCAAGGAGTAAGCAACGTTTCATTTCATGGCTGCAATCACCATCTGCAGTGATTTTGGAGCCCCCCAAAATAAAAGTCTGCCAATGTTTCCTGTTTCCACTGTTTCCCCCTCTATTTACCGTGAAGTGATGGGACCACATGCCATAATCTTAATTTTCTGAATGTTGAGCTTAAAGTCAACTTTTTCACTCCCCTCTTTCACTTTGATCAAGAAGTTTCTTAGTTCCTCTTCACTTTCTGCCATAAAGGTGGTGTCATCTGCATATCTGAGGTTATTGGTATTTCTCCCAGCAATCTTGATTCCAGCTTGTGTTTCTTCCAGTCCAGCGTTTTTCATGATGTTCTCTGCATATAAGTTAAATAAGCAGGGAGACAATATACAGCCTTGCCGTACTCCTTTTCCTATTTGGAACCAGTCTGTTGTTCCATGTCCAGTTCTAACTGTTGCTTCCTGATCTGCATATAGATTTCTCAAGAGGCAGGTCAGGTGGTCTGATATTCCCATCTCTTGAAGAATTTTCCACAATTTATTGTGATCCACACAGTCAAAGGCTTTGTCATAGTCAATAAAGCAGAAATAGATATGTTTCTGAAACTCTCTTCCTTTTTTGATGATCCAGCGGATGTTGGCAATCTGATCTCTGGTTCCTCTGCCTTTTCTAAAACCAGCTTGAACATCTGGAAAGTTCACAGTTCATGTATTGCTGAAGCCTGACTTGCAGAATTTTGAGCATTACTTTACGAGTGTGTGAGATGAGTGCAATTGTGAGGCAGTTTGAGCATTCTTTGGCATTGCCTTTCTTTGGAATTGGAATGAAAACTGACCTTTTCCAGTCCTATGGCCACTGTTGAGTTTTCCAAATTTGCTGGCATATTGAGTGCAGCACTTTCACAGTATCATCTTTCAGGATTTGAAATAGCTCAACTGGAATTCAATCACGTCCACAAGCTTTGCTTGTAGTGATGCTTTCTAAAGCCCACTTGACTTCAAATTCCAGGATGTCTGGCTCTAGGTGAGTGATCACACCATCATGATTATCTTGGTCGTGAAGATCGTTTTTGTATAGTTCTTCTGTGTATTCTTGCCACCTCTTCTTAATATCTTCTGCTTCTGTTAGGTTCAGATCATTTCTGTCCTTTATCAAGCCCATCTTTGCATGAAATGTTCCCTTGATATCTCTAATTTTCTTGAAGAGATCTCTATTCTTTCCCATTCTGTTGTTTTCCTCTATTTCTTTGCATTGATCACTGAAGAAGGCTTTCTTATTTCTCCTTGCTATTCTTTGGAACTCTGCATTCAGATGCTTATATCTTTCCTTTTCTCCTTTGCTTTTCGCCTCTCTTCTTTTGACAGCTATTTATAAGGCCTGTCCAGACAGCCATTTTGCTTTTTTGCATTTCTTTTTCTTGGGAATGGTCTTGATCCCTGTCTCCTGTACAATGTCACGAACCTCATTCCATAGTTCATCAGGCACTCTATCTATCAGATCTAGGCCCTTATTTCTCACTTCCACTGTATTATCACAAGGGATTTGATTAAAGTCATACATGAATGGTCTAGTAGTTTTCCCTACTCTCTTCAGTTTAAGTCTGAATTTCGTGATAAGGAGTTCATGATCTGAGCCACAGTCAGCTCCTGGTCTTGTTTTTGTTGACTGTATAGAGCTTCTCCATCTTTGGCTGCAAAGAATATAATCAATCTGATTTTGGTGTTGACCATCTGGTGATGTCCATGTGTAGAGTCTTCTCTTGTGTTGTTGGAAGAGTGTGTTTGCTATGACCAGTGTGTTCTCTTGGCAAAATTCTATTAGCCTTTGCTCTGCCTCATTCCATATTCCAAGGCCAAATTTGCCTGTTACTCCATGTGTTTCTTGACTTTCTACTTTTGCATTCCAGTCCCGTGTAATGAAAAGGACACCTTTTTTGGGGGTGTTAGTTTTTAAAGGTCTTGTAGGTCTTCATAGAACTGTTCAACTTCAGCTTCTTCAGTGTTACTGGTTGGAGCATAGGCTTGGATTACCATGATATTGAATGGTTTGCCTTGGAAACAAACAGAGATCATTCTGTCATTTTTGAGATTGCATCCAAGTACTGCATTTTGGATTCTTGTTGACCATGATGGCTACTCTATTTCTTCTGAAGGATTCCTGCCCACAGTAGTAGATATAATGGTCATTTGAGTTAAATTTACCCATTCCAGGCCATTTTAGTTCATTGATTCTTAGAATGTTGACGTTCATTCTTGCCATCTGTTTGACCACTTCCAGTTTGCTTCTTGATTCATGGACCTGACATTCCAGGTTCCTATGCAATATTACTCTTTACGGCATCAGACCTTGTTTCTATCACCAGTCACATCCACAGCTGGGTATTGTTTTTCTTTTGGCTCCATCCCTTCATTCTTTCTTGAGTTATTTCTCCACTGATCTCCAGTAGCATGCTGGGCACCTACTGACCTGGGGAGTTCCTCTTTCAGTATCCTAATATTTTGCCTTTTCATAGTGTTCATGAGGTTCTCAAGACAAGAATGCTGAAATGGTTTGCAATTCCCTTCTCCAGTGGACCAGATTATGTCAGATCTCTCCACCATCATCCACCTGTCTTGGGTGGCCCCACATGGCATGGCTTAGTTTCATTGAAGTAGACAAGGCTGTGGTCTGTGTGATCATATACATATGTAAATACACAAATGGTAGAGTAACCGTGTGTGTTTATATAGACAGTAGGTTAAAATGTATTCTAAACTGTTTTAATGAACAAGTTTGAAGACCACTACTATAGAAAGATGAAAAGATGTTTAGCCATATCTCATTACTATCTGCTTCTCATTTACGTTCATTAAATTAAATATTAGAGTGTGGGAGAACCATATGCAATTAAATCTCAAAACAACAATAACAATCATATGTTCACCATCCACAATTTCAAGTTTATGAGATAGAAGCTGGGCCTGAGATGCATGTGTGTATACAAAGCCAAACAAAGGGCAGAAGAGCTGCGACCCAAGTTCAAGTCACACTCTCTGTCCTGCCAGTTACCATTATTGTTAAGCTAACTTAAAAAATGTCAGGACTGGAAAAAATCTCTCTTGCTATCTATAAGATGCAAAATTGTCATTAAAAAAACAATGACAAAGACAATATATCCTTTGTTGTAGGAAATCTAAACTTCATAGAGTGGTTATTTCTTTTAATTCCAGAAAGTTCATGTTCCTGGGACTACATTTGCCATACCTGCCTGTTTTTATATCACCTCATTTGTTGATGCTCTTGGTATTGTTGTCACCTTGAATCTCCTATCCAGAAATGCCACTCATGCACAGAAAGTTGAGCTTGTGCAGCTTAAACAGTAATTTAAACAGTGACTTTGGACTTGGTATGATTGTTGCAAGTGTTATGAATTATTTTTTCTATAGGCAACAACTTGACCCTGGCAACTAACATAATGCATTACCTGCTGGCCAGAATCCAAGGGCAAAAAGTGCTTGGAGAAAAGAATATATCAGCTCAGGAGTTTTATAGTCAGTAAAATGTGGAAGAACCAAGTAGGCTCTCAAAAGAAATTAGCACAACAAATGCTTTTGTAAACCAGTCTGATTTTATATAATAAATGTAAAGAAATAAAAATATAACTGTCTATGTTCTATACCAACAATAAGTGATCTGTAAGGGAAGATGTATTTGTAAGGATTTATTGCAGTAAATAAGGTATTGCTTACTGTTTAAAAATATATCCTTTGAATAGACATATATGTACATAATAATGGGTTTCTCTGGTACCTCAGCTGGTAGAGAATCCATCTGCCTTGCAGGAGACTCTTACTCAATTCCTGGGTTGGGAAGATCCCCTGCAGAAGGGATAGGGTACCTACTCCAGTGTTCTTGGGCTTCCCTGGTGGCTCAGATGGTAATCTGCCTGTAATGCAGGAGACCTGGGTTCAATCCCTGGTTTGGGAAGATCCCCTGGAGGAGAGCATGGAAACCCACTTCAGTGACTATCTGAAAAATCCCATGGACAGAGGAACCTGGTGGGCTACAGTTCCAAAGTGTCCCAAAGAATCTGATGTGACCTAAGGGATGTAGCACACAGACACAAATACATAATTATAAATATTATGCATATATAATGAAACAGTGAAAAAGTATGCTTGGTACTTAACATTTATTTGTAAGAATTTTATTGTATTGTATGTGAAAGAATTAAAATGTACAAAGTTATTCATTTTTCTAATATACACTCAAGGTAATATTTTCTATTCTAAATATATTTATGTAATATTCATGAGTTTCTTAGTGTAATTATAATTACAGATAAAGAGGGAAAGTGTGTAGAGATGAGAAAAGAGTAAATCCTAGTATATAAAAGTACAATTATTGTTTTGAAGTTTTAATTTTTATAAAATTCAGAACACTTCAAAGGTTAACATAAAAACTCTTCACTCATCACAAAAATTTTCACAATTATTGTTTTATATATTTGTTTACTTCATTAATCATAAAGGAAATCAACCCTGAATATTCATTGGAAGGACTGATGCTGAACCTGAAGCTCCAATACTTTGGCTACCTGATGAGAAGAGACAATTAATGGAAAATACCTTAATGCTGGGAAAGATTGAAAGCAAGAAGAAAAGGGGATGACAGAGGATGAGATCATTGAATGGCATGACTGACTCAATGGATATGAGTTTGAGCAAACTATGGGCAATAGAGAAAGACAGGGAAGCCTGGCGTGCTGCCAGTGCATGGGGTTCCAAAGAATGAGACCAGACTTAGCAACTGAACTACAACATTTGCTTCAGAGTTTTGAAAGACACATTTACTTTTGTCACTTGGTGCATCAGTGAAATATACATAATTAATGCATGTATTTTCAATATTTTCAACATTATCGTATAAAGTGCTGTGCTCTGTAACTTTCTTTTTTGCTCTGATATCATATTCATACAATGTATCTAATGATGAAAGCAATGGGGTTCATTCCTTTGAGTTCCTGTCTAGAGCTGTATCATAAGAATATAGTGTGAGGAATACTTTTTTTTTTTTTACTTCCTTTGCATAATCAGTTAGGTTGCTTTTAATTTGCCAGAGTGAGTGAGTGAGTGAGTGAGTCAGTGAGTGAAGTTGCTCAGTCATGTCCAACTTTTTGTGAGCCCATGAACTGTAGCCTACCAGATTCCTCAGTCCATGGAATTTTCCAGGCAAGAGTACTGCAGTGGGTTGCCATTTCCTTCTCCAGAAGAGCAACTCAAACATTTGCTTCTGTCTCTACTTGCACCTAGTTAAGCAATCCTCCAGCACAGATGCTTAACTGGGGCTGCTGCTCATGCTAGAACATGTGGTCCACTGTGTTAGGAGGCAGGTCTAGACCATTGACTTGAAAATAAAAGGGATTGTATCCAATTTAAACTCTTATCAAACTCACACAAACACCTCCATTCCTTCACGTTGATGTCTCATCTGTTGGTTTTCAATGTTTCTGCCCTTAAACTAAGATTAAAAGAGCTTCCCAGGTGATTCTAATGGTAAAGAATCCAATTGCCAATGCTGGAGATGCAAGAAATGAGGGTTTGATCCCTGGGTAAGGAAGATCCCCTGGATAGGAAATGGCAACCCACTCCAATATTCTTGCCTGGAGAATCCCATGGACAGAGAAACCTGGCGGGCTATAGTCCGTGGGGCCGCAGAGAGTTGGACACAACTAAGCACAGCACATAGCACAGCAAGGTAAAAAATCTATTTAATTCACAGTTCAGTAATTACTAGTGAGATTATCCCTTTGCAAACTTAGTCATATTATAGTTCATTTTTCTATTAATATAATTTTGATATATTTTGTCTGGCTTCCTATTAATTTGGTTGCTTATCTTATGGCTTTGTAAAATTTTTAATAATGTGTGCTAACTCAATGATCCCAATATTATTTCAACATGTCATTGATAGATATAAAATTATTGAGATAGTTTTTTTTTATACAAACTAGTCAAAATCTGGTGTGTATTTTAAGTTTTAAACTATTCATTATTTTCTACCTCTGTTGAGGTATTATTGTCAAATAAAATTGTAAGATATTTAAAGTCACATCCTGATGCTTTGATTCATATATTCTTTGTAAAGTATCCCTCCACCTTGTTAAAATATTCATCACTTCTTATAATTCACATTTTATCTTTTATTTATTTATTTTTTTTAATGAGAACAAAGGTCCATCTAGTCAAAGCTATGGTTTTTCAGTGGTCATGTATGGATATGAGAGTTGGACTGTGAAGAAAGCTGAGTGATGAATAATTGATGCTTTTGAACTGTGATGTTGGAGAAGACTCTTGAGAGTCCCATGAACTGCAAGGAGATTCAACCAATTCATTCATTCCCTGGGTGTTCTTTGGAAGGAATGATGCTAAAGCTGAAACTCCAGTACTTTGGCCACCTCACGCAAAGAGCTGACTCATTGGAAAAGACTCTGATGCTGGGAGGGATTGGGGGCAGGAGGAAAAGGGGACGACAGAGGATGAGATGGCTGGATGGCATCACTGATTCGATGGATGTGGGTTTGGGTGAACTCCGGGCATTGGTAATGGACAGCTAGACCTGGCGTGCTGTAATTCATGGGGTCGCAAAGAGTTGGACACGACTGAACACTGAACTGAACTTTATTCTACTTTCTTAGGAAATTCTATTAAGCAGTACACTGTTATGAATTGTAGTCAACAAATTTTACGTTAGATCCTCAGACTATGTTCATCCTACACTGAAATTGTTTACCCTTTTGTCAGCCTCTTCTTATTTCCCCCACCCTCAGTCCCTGTCAGTCACTTGTCCACCCTCTGTTTCCATGAGTTTGACTTTTTTTTGATTCCACACTAAGTGAAACCTGAAGTCTTTGTCTTTCTTTGTCTGGCTTATTTCACTTAGCAGAATGCCCTTCAACTATGTTAAAAACAGATTCTATATGAAATTATCTGTTCTTTTTTTTGGGGGGGGGCATTCCTCTGTTCATTCATTGAAGTGAAAGTAAAAGCAAAAGTGAAAGTCAGTCAGTNGACCTAAACCACAGCAGGATCCTCTATGACCTGTCTCTTATACACATCTAGATGTGTATAAGAGACAGATATGAAATTATCTGTTCTTTTTTTTGGGGGGGGGCATTCCTCTGTTCATTCATTGAAGTGAAAGTAAAAGCAAAAGTGAAAGTCAGTCAGTCCTGTCTGACTCTTTGTGAACTCATGGACTGTTGCCTGCCAGGCTCCTCTGTTCATGGAATTCTTCAGACAAAAATGCTGGAGTGGGTAGCTATTCCCTTCTCCAGGGGATCTTCCCAACCCAGAGACTGAACCCAGTTTTCATGTATTTCAGACTGATTCTTTACCATCTGAGCCACCAGGGAAGCCCAATTCAGATATTTTATGTTCAATGTGTTATCCTAGTCTGTTTATTTCCTAAAATTGAACAGTGTATATGTATATGAACTTGTATATGACATACTTTTCATTTTACTGTATGTTTTCCTTATGTTTAATGTCTGTGTCTAGAAAATAATCTTACTCTGAAATGTTCTCTCTCTCTCTCTCTTTTTTTTGATAAAAATGTTATCTCGACTTGACCTTGATCATTATTATATTGATTTTTAAAAAATTTCTTTATCTAAGAATGCCATGCTGTTCAGTTTTTAAAATAAGCTTCTGCATTTTGGAATAATGAGGAAGTACTACATACAACAGAGAGAGTCCCTGTGATCCTGTCACCTACTTGCCCTGATGATAAATTCTCACAGAACCATGGCACATATTTCAAAATCAAGAAAACAACATGGGACATCACCATGAATGAAAATCCAAGCTCTCTTCAGATGTGACTTCTTTTCCCACTAATGTCCTTTTCTTTCAAGGACCCATTCAAGATACCATATTGCGTTTGGTCACTGTGATTCCTTTCTCTCTTGTGTGACCGCTTCTCTCTACTGCCTTATTATTCATCATCTGGACAAATTAGAAAAATAGTACTCTGGTATTTTGTAGATTGCTTCACAATTTAGGTTAATTTGGTGTTTTATCATGACTGAACTATGTTTTGTGTTACAAGAAAGAAGCTTACACAGTGAAGTACTTGATATCAAAAGACATACAATAGCAATAGGACTTATTACAGATGACATTAAACTGATCTCTTGGCTAAGGTGGGGTCTATCAGATTTTTCTATTATGAAGCTACTATTTTCATTTTTTCATACTCTAATTCAGGAAGTAAGTCACTAAATCCAGCCAGTGTGAAGGGATAGGGATGAGAATTAAGCCTGCCTCCTGAAGTAGGGGAGGATATTTATATACATTTCTTGGATTGCCTCTATAAGGAAGATTTTTTTTTCCTCTCATTTATTTATATATTTGATAATAATATTACTATGCACTTATAATCATTTGTTTGTTTAGGATACAGTTCTTTAGTGTGGTTATTTTTGTTGTGGTTGCTTAACTTTGTTTAACTTTGACCATCAGGAGTTCCTTGAGGTAGTTGTCCCCACCATTTTGATATATGTCCACCCTTAGATTTTATACTTTTTCTTAAAATAGGACACTATTCATGCTTCAGGATCATCTTATATTTTCTATGCCAGAACTCTAGAACCAGTCATTCCTCCAAGATACACCAGCCCCTTATATGTGAAGGACAATATTAGAAATTGAGTTTGGGATACTGGATGATTCTGTTGCTGGTGTGATGCTATTTTATAGACTCTCCTGTTGCTCAGTTCTAATTTGCTAATTATTTTAATAATGTTTTTAATATTAAACCCTCTACCAGCAAGCTCAAGCTAACTCTTTGAGCTCTTCATGATGCACATTTCTAATATATAAAATATTGGCGGTAGTGTTGTTTTACTCTTAGATTTGTTGTTAATAATAAATAAAATTATATATTTGAAGTATGTTGGATTGTTAATGCTACACAATGATTCCTTTAGTATTATTTATATTTTTAACTTCTAACATAGATACTGACATCATATACATTATAGAATTCAACTTTTTAGTTATTTGATTTATTCATTTATACCAGTGCAATATGAAATTCTTCTTTAATTTTTGGAGATCTTTCACACTCACTATGCAATTATTTTACTTTAAATTTTCATATTTTTAGACTATGCTTTAGGTGCATTTGATTTAGTACATTATATATATAGAATTAATATACTGCATTTTGATTATTAATATGTTTAATAGAGCTACAGATATCAAATATTATTTTCTCAGATATTTTCAGCATATATTTTCTCAGATGTAGTATTGCTGTGCATTTTTCTTTTGGTTTGTATTTATTTTGTATACTATATTTTTCTAGCACTTGCAATCCTTCTGTGCTAGATTTGCTTCAGGTTTTATTTGTCCTGTCTGATCATCTCTGTTCTCAAAAGCATATCTTCAAAATTAACAATTTGTGTGACTATGACAATTCTTATGGAGGTCATTGTTCCTTTACTGGGTCCTGGTGCACACAAGCTTTGTTTGTGCCATTTGAATGTCTCAATGAAATTTGATTTTTAAACATAATTGCACCCCTCCTACCATTTTGCTGTGGCTTCTTTTTGCCCTTTAACATGGTTATCTTTTTCTGGTGGCTTTCAATGTTCTGACGATGGTTGTTTGGCATTTTCTTGCAACTTTGGTGTTCTCACACAAAACGATAAATACACATGCTTCCTCAAAGAAAAGTGAAAGGTGAAGGAAAAAGGAAAAGTATACCCACCTGAATGCAGAGTTCCAAAGAATAGCAAGGAGAGATAAGGATGTCTTCTTAAGTGAACAATGCAAAAAAAAATAGAGGGAAAAAATAGAATGGGACAGACAGATACCTCTTCAAGAAAATTAGAGATACCAAGGGAACTTTTCATGTAAAGGTGGGCACAATAAAGGACTGAAGAAGTATGGACCTAACAGAAGCAGAAGAGATTAAGAAGAGGTAGCAAGAATACACAGAAGTCAAGAGGACCTTATGAAGCATTACTGTGAACAAAGCTAATGGAGATGCTGGAATTCCAGCTGAGCAATTTTAAATCCTAAAAGATGATGCTGTTAAAGGGCTACACTCAATATGCCAGCAAATTTGGAAAACTCAGCAGTGGGCACAGGACTGGAAAAGATCAATGTGCTATGTATGCTTAGTCGCTCAGTTGTGTTGACTCTTTGTGATCGCATGAACTGTCGCCCACCAGGTTCCTTTGTTCATGAGGATTCTCCAGGCAAGAATACAAGAGTGGGTTGCCATGCCCTCCCCCAAGGTGTGTTCCCAAACCAGGGACTGAACCTAGGTCTCCCATAGTGCAGATGGATTTTTCACCATCTGAGCCACCAGGTAAGCCCAAGAATACTGGAGTGGGCCATCTATCCCTTCTCCAGAGAAACTTCCCAACTCAGGATTAGAACTGGGGTCTCCCACATTGCAGGATAATTCTTTAGAAGGGTAATGCCAAAGAATCTTCAAACTACTATCCGATTGCACTCATTTCACATGCTAGTAAGCTAATGCTCAAAACCTTCAAGCTAGGCCTCAAAAGTGTGTGAACTGAAAACTTCTGGATTTCAAGTTGGATTTAGAAAAGGTAAAGGAGCCAGAGATAAAATTGCCAACATCTGTTGAATATTATAAAAAACAAGATAATTCTAGAAAAACATCTACATATGCTTCACTGACTATACAAAGGCGTTGATTGTGTGGATCACAACAGACTATGGAAAATTCTTAAAGAGATAGACCTACCAGACCACCTTACTTGTCTCCTGAGAAATCTGTATGCAGGTCAAGAAGTAACAGGTAGAACTAGACATGGAATAGGAGACTGGTTCTAATTTGGGAAAGGAGTACATCAAGGATGTATATTGTCACCCTGATTATTTAATTTATATGTAGAGTACATCATGTGAAATGCTAGGCTGGATAAATCACAAGCTAGAATCAAAATTGTGGAGAGAAATATCAATAATTTCAGATATGCAGATTATACCACTTTAATGGCTGAAAGTTATGAGGAGCTAAAAAACCTCTTGATGAAGTTGAAAGAAGAGAGTCAAAATGATCTGGAGGGATGATGTGGGATGGGAGGTGGGAGGGGGGTTCATGTTTGGGAGTTCATGTGCACCCGTGGCAGATTCACGTCAATGTATGCCAAATCCAATACAGTACTGTAAAGTAAAATAAAGTAAATAAATAAATAAATAAAATAAAAATGAAGATAATAGCATCTGGCCCCATCCTTTCATGACAAATAGATGGACAGACAATGGAAACAGTGACAGACTTTCTTTTCTTGGGCTCCAATATTAGTATAGACGGTGACTGCAGCCATGAAAATAAGAGACACTTGCTCCTTGGGATTAAAAAAACAAAATGACAAACTAGACAGCATATAAAGAAGCAGAAACTTTGCTTTGGTGACCAAGTATGTATAGTCAATGCTCTTGTTTTTCCGGTAGTCATGTATGCTTGTGAGAATTGGGCCATAAACAAGGCTGAGCATTGAAGAACTGATGCTTTCAAACCATGGTTCTGGAGAAGATTCTTGAGAGTCCCTTGGACTACAAGGAGATCAAGACAGTCAATCCTAAAGGAAATCAATTTTGAATATTTATTGGAAAGACTGATGCTTAAGCTGAAGCTCCAATACTTTGGCCACCTGATGCAAAAAGCAGACTCATTAGAAAGGATCCTGATGCTGGGAAAGATTGAATGCAGGAGAAGGGAAAAACAGAGGATGAGATCATTGGATAATATCACTGACTCAATGACACAGGTTTGAACAAACTCCAGGAGATAGTGAAGGACAGGGAATCTTGAAATGTTGCAATCCATGGGTTCACAAAGATTCAGAAATTATTGAGCAACTGAAAAACAACAACAACAACAGAAAAGACAATTCTGTAAATTTAATTTGTGTTTCCTATTGACTTTGTTCTTTCTTTATAAATCTTTGCTTCATAACTTGCTTCATGCTAGAATAATGTCTGTTACTCTGCTGAAATAGAGAATCATAGAGCAGGAGGCTGAAACAGACTTTTTTTTAGCGCTTCTTAGAAGGCCTCTTCCTGTTTTGTGGGTCACTTTCTTGTTGTGCCTTATATGAGGAAAGAAAGAGATGTCATCCTCTCTTTTCCTTATCTTATAAAGTCACAAATTTCATCATGAGCTCTCCACCCTCATGACCTATTCTAATCCCACCTACCTCCCAAAAGGCTCCATATCCAAATACCACAAATTTAGGGGTAAATCTTCAACATGCGAATTTTGAGGAGATACAATGTAGTGCATAACATTTTGTTTTTATGAGGGCCTAGAGGAGCTATCCCACGTTGAAGGTCAGAAACAGGGGCGGTAAGGAGATACCCCTCGTCCAAGGTAAGGAGCAGCAGCTGTGCTTTGCTGGAGCAGCCGTGAAGAGATAACCTACACCCAAGGTAAGAGAAACCCAAGTAAGATGGTAAGTGTTGCAAGAGGGTATCAGAGGGCAGACACACTGAAACCATACGCACAGAAAACTAGTCAATCTAATCACACTAGGACAACAGCCTTGTCTAACTGAATGAAACCAAGCCATGCCTGCAGGGAAACCCAAGGTGGGCGGGTCATGGTGGAGAGGTCTGACAGAACGTGGTTCACTGGAGAAGGGAATGGCAAGCCACTTCAGTATTCTTGCCTTGAGAAACCCATGAACAGTATGAAAAGTCAAAATGATAGGATACCAAAAGAGGAACTCCCCAGGTCTAGGTGTCCAATATGCTACTGGAGATCAATGGAGAAATAACTCCAGAAAAAATGAAGGGATGGAGCCAAAGCAAAAACAATCCCAGTTGTGCATGTGACTGGTGATAGAAGCAAGATCCGATGCTGTAAAGAGCAATATTGCATAGGAACCTGGAATGTCAGGTCCATGAATCAAGGCAAATTGGAAG
Source organism: Oreotragus oreotragus (assembly GCA_006410675.1). NCBI lineage: Eukaryota > Metazoa > Chordata > Mammalia > Artiodactyla > Bovidae > Oreotragus > Oreotragus oreotragus. The sequence continues at coordinate 378,021 of SJYX01008152.1, read as the reverse complement.
TGGTCAAACAAGAGATGGCAAGGGTGAACGTCGACATTCTAGGAATCAGTGAACTAAAATGGACGGGAATGGGTGAATTTAACTCAGATGACCATTATATCTACTACTGCGGGCAGGAATCCCTCAGAAGAAATGGAGTAGCCATCATGGTCAACAAAAGAGTCCGAAATGCAGTACTTGGATGCAATCTCAAAAACGACAGAATGATCTCTGTTCGTTTCCAAGGCAAACCATTCAATATCACAGTTATCCAAGTCTATGCCCCAACCAGTAATGCTGAAGAAGCTGAAGTTGAACGGTTCTATGAAGACCTACAAGACCTTTTAGAACTAACACCCAAAAAAGATGTCCTTTTCATTATAGGGGACTGGAATGCTAAAGTAGGAAGTCAAGAAACACCTGGAGTAACAGGCAAATTTGGCCTTGGAATGCGGAATGAAGCAGGGCAAAGACTAATAGAGTTTTGCCAAGAAAATGCACTGGTCATAGCAAACACCCTCTTCCAACAACACAGACTGATTGATTATATTCTATGCAGCCAAAAATGGAGACGCTCTATACAGTCAACAAAAACAAGACTAGGAGCTGACTGTGGCTCAGATCATGAACTCCTTATTACCAAATTCAGACTTAAATTGAAGAAAGTAGGGAAAACCTCTAGACCATTCAGGTATGACCTCAATCAAATCCCTTATGATTATACAGTGGAAGTGAGAAATAGATTTAAGGGCCTAGATCTGACAGATTGAGTGCCTGATGAACTATGGATGGAGGTTCGTGACATTGTACAGGAGACAGGGATCAAGACCATCCCCATGGAAAAGAAATGCAAAAAAGCAAAATGGTTGTCTGGGGAGGCCTTACAAATAGCTGTGAAAAGAAGAGAGGTGAAAAGCAAAGGAGAAAAGGAAAGATATAAGCATCTGAATGCGGAGTTCCAAAGAACAGCAAGAAGAGATAAGAAAGCCTTCTTCAGCAATCAATGCAAATTACAGAACAGTAACATTTATAATGAGAAAGCTAAATCATCAACAGAAGTTTCAATTATTATAATCTGCATTTCAATTCTCAATATGAGTAGACTGTTGAAAAATCAATTTAAAAATTTGAAGCAATTTCTTTCAAAGACATAAGTTTTCAGATTAGCCTATAAAGTTCAGTTAAGTCACAACTGACAACGAATATGAATATTCTTTCAACTGTTACCTCTGTGAGGGATTTTATGTGAAAAAATGTATATCTAACATTTCATAGTCTGATAATGACCACAACAAGTAAGATGCAATTGTTACATATTCTCACTGAGTCAAGAAGTCTGTCACTACCTATTGGTACTACTTCTCTGATAAAGACATGTTATTTGGCATCCTAAAACATCTTTTATCCAGAGAATACAATATTTATAGTCATTAGAACTCTTCAAAGACTTTCCTTGTTGAGAAAATTAGTTATTATACCTACAAGATCAACAATTTAAAATAAAAACATTTTCTCTTTTCTTAATATACCATTAAATCCCAAACATTAATAATAAGAGGTCATGACTATAAACTAGCTCTTTAAACACCTATCTGGAAAACAAAAATAACAGAAAAGCAAGAATCACATATTTTGGATAGAATCTCAAAGTAGTAGTAGCAATACTTCAGAAAGAAATACTTCATGTCTAAATGCATGTCTGAGTTTCATATTTCTATCCTACAATCTAAAACTATGAATTTTAATTAAATGACAATCCTTTGTTCTCTGTAGCTTCATCTCTAAAGTTTCTTTTTTTTAGTGGGTAAACCCAGTTTTTCTAAAACTATGATAAATGTGGGCTTCCCTTGTGGCTCAGCTGGTAAAGAATCCATCTGCAATGCCCGAGACCTAGGTTGGGAAATAATGCGTACAGCTGTATAAACGGTTAGACAATAACAATTTAGTTTACACCAGAATAAGTTACACATAATCCAAAAGGGGGGGGGGGAGAGTAAAACAGTATAAGCTGCCATAGTTACTTAGCTTTGTCTTTGAATGACTCTAACTATAAACCAAATGTGATAATGCAGCAAAAGGCCTACCTCACAAAATTATTACAAAAATCTGACAACACATCTCAAAATTTCTCTAAAATATCAACTTACACAAAAAGAAGTATCTAAGAACATAATCAACTTTTCCACTCCTTCATATTAGCATTTAATCATCATCACTGAAACATACCAGTCTTATTCTAAAGAAATTCTCAAGCTGAAAAGACAGGTGACATTTGCAACATCACAGAATGTTCTAGGGCATAGGAGAATACACCAGCTTTCAGTTTCTAGACTGAAATTTTAAGAACAGAAATAAGTCTAAGGAAACCCCAATTTAAAATCTCTTAATTTTACAAATGAAGAAACTGAAGCTAGGGAGTTTATCTGAAATTATTCAGTTAGTTAAAGCAATGAAGAAATCCATGTGTCCCGAGCTAAGGATCCTTCTGTTAAACCATGTTAAATCACCTGAGTGTCTGATACTACAAAATCAATTAATAATTAATAGGTTAATATTAACACCAAATTATCAAGGCTATACCTTTTTTTTTAGTTTGGCCTAAAGAGTTTTTAACCAGAAACAAGGCTTTTAAGTCATGGTTCTTCCATAAATTCAAGACATGAGTATCCTCTGGGTAAATCACCCTCTCCAGTTCTCCGCTTCCCCATCTATTATGTAAGATCTAGAACAGATTCTCTCTAAAGTCTTTTTAGCTTTTAACAATTAAAATATGAAAACAAATAGGATCAAATTAATTGTTATTAGACTAGAGACCTTTTCAAGAAAACTGGAGATATCAAGGGACTATTTCATACAAAGGTGGGCACAATACAGGACAAAAACGGCAAGATCTAACAGAGGCAGAAGAGATTTGCTTCCAAGAAGTGGCAAGAATACACAGAAAAACTGTACAAAAAAAAGGTCTTAAGGACCCGGATAACCACAATGGTGCACTCACTCACTAGAGCCAGACATCTTAGAATGTGAAGTCAAATGGGTCTTATGAAGCATTACTACAAACAAAACTAGTGGAGGTGATGGAATTCCAGTTGAGCTCTTTCAAATCCTAAAAGGTGATGCTGTTAAAAGTGCTGCCGCACTCAATATGCCAGCAAATATGGAAAACTCAGCACTGGCCACAGGTCGGAAAAGGTCAGTTTTCATTCCGATCCCAAAGAAAGGCAATTCCAAAAAATGTTCAAACTCTCATTTCACATGATAGCAAGGTAATGCTCAAAATCCTTCAAGCTGGGCTTCAACAGTACATGAACCGAGAACTTGCAGATGTTCAAGCTGGATTTAGAAAAGCCAGAGGATCCAGAGATCAAATTGCCAACATCTGTTGGCTCATAGAAAAAGCAAGGGAATTCGAGAAAAACATCTACTTCTGCTTCACTGACTACGCTAAAAACTTTGACTGTGTGGATCACAACAAACTGAAAAATTCTTCGAGAGATGGGAATATCAGAACACCTAACCTGCCTCCTAAGAAACTGGTCAAGAAGCAACAATTAGAACCGGACGTGGAACAATGGACTAGTTCAAAATTGGAAAAGGAGTACATCAAGGCTGTATACCGTCACATTGCTTATTTATCTGCAGAGTACACCATGTGAAATACTGGACTGGATGAATCCCAAACTGGAATCAAGACTGCTGGGAGAAATCTCAACAACCTCAGATATGCAAATAATACCATTCTAAAGCAGAAAGCAAAGAGGAACTAAAGAGTCTCTTGATGAGGGTGAAAGAGTGAAAAGGCTGGCTTAAAACTAATTCAAAAAACTAGGATCATGGTATCCAGTCCCATCACTTCATGCCAAACAGATGGGGAAAAAGTGGAAACAATGACAGATTTCATTTTCTTGGGCTCCAAAATCACCGCAGACAGTGATTGCAGCCATAAAATTAAAAGACGCTTGCTCCTTTACAAAAGCTATGGCAAACGACACATACTAAAAAAAGCAGACATCTCTTTGCTGACAACGGTTCACAGTCAAAGCTATGGTTTTACTGGTAGTCATGTATGGATGTGAGAGGTGGACCATAAAGAAGACTGAGAGTCCAGGAACTGATGTTTTCAAATGGTGGTACTGAAAAGACCTCTTGAGAGAGTCTCCTGAAGCTGTCAATCCTAAAGGAAATCAGTCTTGAATAGTCAATGGAAGGACTAAGGCTGAAGCTCCAATATTTTGGCTACTGGATGCGAAGAGCCAACTCATTGGAAAAAGACCTTGATTCTGGAAAAGACTGAGGGAAGGAGAAGAGGCAACAGAGGATGAGATGGTTGAATGGCATCACCCACACAATGGATATGAGTTTGAGCAAACTCTAGGAAATAGCGAAGGACAGGGAAGCCATGTCCTCTACAGAGTTGGACATGACTTAGCAACTGAACAAAGCTCATCAAAATAATACACTTCTTTCATATCTCATTTGCATATAGCATGAAGAAAAGCAAACTATTTTAAAGTATCTGATCCTTGTACTCCAAAATTCATACACTGTTTAACCTACTTCTTAGTATATTCTGAAGTGAAGTGAAGTGAAGTCGCTCAGTCGTGTCCGACTCTTTGCGACCCCATGGACTGTAGCCCACAAGGCTCCTCCGTCCATGGGATTCTCCAGGCAAGAATACTGAAGTGGGTTGCCATTTCCTTCTCCAGAGGATCTTCCCAACCCAGGGATCGAACCCAGGTCTCCTGCATTGCAGGCAGACGCTTTAACCTCTGAGCCACCAGGGAAGCCATTCTGAGATACAAAAAATTATCTATAAAGGTATTTAAACACATTCCAGCACTCTTGCTTGGAAAATCCCATGGGCGAAGGAGCCTGGTAGGCTGCAGTCCATGGGTCGCTAAGAGTCGGACACAACTGAGCGATTTCACTTTCATGAATTGGAGAAGGAAATGGTAACCCACTCCAGTGTTCTTGCCTGGAGAATCCCAGGGAAGGGGGACCCTGGTGGGCTGCCGTCTATGGGTCGCAGAGAGTCAGACACGACTGAAGTGACTTAGCAGCTGCAGCAGCAGATGGTAAAGCATCTGCCTGCAATGCAGGAGACCCAGGTTTGATCCCTAGGTCCGGAAGATTCTGGGGAGAAGCAAATGAATTTCCATCCTGGAAAATTCCATGGATGGAGGAGCCTGGTGGGCTACACTTCATGGGGTAGCAAAGAGTAGGACACGACTGAGTGACTTCACTTTCACTTAAACACATTAACCTCAAGGAATCATTTTTTTTAATGTTTTTAAAACATTTAACGAGTTAACTTGTTTTAACAAGTTAAATTTCTAATAACTGAAAAAAGTTTAAAAATGTGTCCTATGAATCTTCAACTTAAAAAGCAAAGTGTTAACTTAGAAATACACCAACTAACGTATCTTTCTTATAGGCTATTATTTTGACTGCTTTATTAAAGTCAATACACACTAGGACCCCCTTAAGCAATATAAATAGTCAAATTTTACTGAACATAGGATTCCATTGAGTCAAAGTTCTTAAAACTTGTATCCGAGAGGTACACACACTTTGAATCTAGTGAGGTTTAAACTTGCAAAAGCTCTTTCCAAGACTTGGAAACTAATTTTAAGTTATTTTTATCAAGAGAGTACTGAAGTGTATAAGCTGCAGGGACCCTGGATCCACCCCTGGGTAATCATTTAAATGGCAAGCTTAGAATTAACTTCCCAATATATTCCTATTAGGAAAGTAAATATTTCAGAAACTAGAAAATTCTTTTTTTTTTTTTAAAACCAGTACTTTTATTATATATTGCAAGGTGGTTTAGTTGCTAAGTTGTGTCTGACTCCATGCGACCCCATGGACTGTAGCCTGCCAGGCTCCTCTGTCCATGGGACTTACTAGGCAAGCATACTGGAGTGGGTTGCCATTTCCTTCTTCAGAATCTAGCAAGTTTTTGACTGAATGTAATTAAGGTAGTGTGATGTAATGGAAAGAACATGAATTTCTGAGTCAGATACACCTGGGATCTGAATCCCAGCTCTGCCCTTCCGCAGGTGTATATGTAATACACATTATTTTACTAGAAATGGCAACCCAGTCCAGTATTCTTGCCTTAAGAATCCCATAGACAGAGAAGCCTGGCGGGCTACAGTCCATGGGGTCGCAAAGAGTCGGACATGACTAAGTGACTTTCACTTCACTCTAAGCCACAGGACAGATTTAAAACAGTTCAGTTCAGCTGCTCAGTCATGTCTGACTCTTTGCGACCCCATGGACCACAACACACCAGGCCTCCCTGTCCATCACCAACTCCCGGAGTTCACCCAAACTCATGTCCACTGAGTTGGTGATGCCATCCAACCATCTCATCCTCTGTCATCCCCTCCTCCTGCCGCCCTCAATCTTTCCCAGCATCAGGGTCTTTTCAAATGAATCACCTCTTCACATTAGGTGGACAAAGTATTGGAGTTTCAGCTTCAACATCAGTCCTTCAGAAGTAACATCTCAAGACTGTTGTGAGGATTTGAGATAATTATAGTTCAAAGAGCCTAAATCAGAGCCTAGCACAAAGTAGACATTCAACATGACGCAGTTATTAATCTTATAAAGCAACTTCTCATACTATTAAACTGAAAAGGAAAGGGGGAAGAGTTTTTCATTATTGCTTTCAAGAGGATAGGGAGAAGAGAAAAGGCTAAGTATTGCTCAGTTAAGAGCTGCTTCAGATAAGAATGACTTGCAATCAGGATGTTAAAGCATTCCTCTTAGAAATGATGGCTTGCTTTTACAGAAAAGCATCTCTAAGGAAGCCTGTATTTTCTTAAAGTAGGTAAAAGATATCTCTTGAAGTCTTTATTCATTTGCTTAGCCATAACCTTTCTCATCTAAAGAGCAAACTCAGCTCCATGCCCTACTCAAAGTTCACTTAAATAAATGAAAGTCAAATTAACAAATTTTAATTATATTTTCAACTTTAAAAAAAGAAAGAAGGAATGTTTTCTTGTAGCAAAAGGCTCTGATTAGTGGTTAAAGCAACTTCAGACTCTGTTCTCAATTTCTCATCAATGGCATCAACTTGGGAAAGGAGGACTCTCAACTTTAAAAACGCTGGACTGCTCACTGATTTCAAAACAACAGAGAACTTTTAAAAATGAAATCTTCTATGCAAAGAACAATACAAAAATGGCTCTAAATGGCTAGAGCGGGAGATTTCTGAAGATACCTACTCAGATACCTACTCCACCCCTCTTAGGCTTCCTGGGTCCTAGGGCTTCCCTGGTGGCTCGGGTGGTAAGCAATCAACCTGCAATGCAGGAGACCTGGGTTTGGTCCCTCGGTTGGGAAGATCCCCTGGAGGAGGGAATGGCAACCCACTCCAGTCTTCTTGCCTGGAGAATCCCCATGGGCAGAGGAGCCTGGCGGGCTACCGTCCATGGGGTGGCAAAGAGCTGGACACGACTGAGCGACTAAGCACAGTGACCCTGTAAGAGTTTGACAATACCTGCTCTACATGAACACACTACTTTTATGCTTGAAAATACTAACTTTACGATTAGAAAATGATTTTAGCAGTCTCAGTGATGTTACTGTTTATTAGCAAGCACTTTCTAATATTATTTCTTTTATTCTTCACAATTAATCTGTGAGAAAGATTGCTATAGTGCCCATCTAAAAGATGGGAAAACAAACTAGAAAGAGTCTGTCAGGTCATTCACTCAATATTGTTGGATGCTACTGTAAAGCACTGACAAAGATCAATACAAAGAGACCTGCTGCCTTTTCTAAAGAAAATCACATTCTAATAAAGGAGATACTGACTATTCTCTGAAGATGGGGCTATGAAAGGAGATGGAATGGTAGTTACCATGGTAGAGAAGACAGAAAAAGGAACATCTTACTTCTCTGAGACCCAAGGGAAGGAGTTGAGAATAAGTAAAGATACAGGTTAATGAATGAAATTGAAAGAGATCAAAGCTGAAGGTACTTACACAAGATAACTTTGGTAGTTAAGTTTCCTGAAGAAGAGAGATAAGAGAATTCTCAATAAAGAGCTTGAGGACAATGACTAGAGTTTGAAATAGTTCAAGCAGGAAAAAAAATTGCCCAGAGGCACTGAAAAGTCCAGCAAGGTTAAAGACCACAATCTTGGAATGTTCTCCAGGAGTGCCCAATAGTCTTAAAAAACATGAGCAGTGAAGACAGATGAACGGAATGGTTCAAGACGATTTTTGCTGGTATTTCTGGCCTTGCCCTGGGAGACAACAGGAAAGAAGTGGCAACTGGTATCAGGCCGCACAGCCTGGGAGAATGAAAAGGGTCTTCTTGAGATCCCAGGGCACATCTAATGTGAGAAGAAAACAAGCAACACGTAGGATAGAATAATTCAATAAGAACAGCTTGCATTTATTTATAGTGTTTATTATGAGCCACTTGTATGAACTGTGGATGTATTAACCCTATCCTTACAACTACCTTATGAGGTAGGTACTATTGTTTTCTTCTCTTTTACAAGAGAAAACAGGCAGAGGTTAAGTGATTTGCTCAAGTCCTACATCTAAAAAATGAAGGAGCTAGGACAGAATTTAGTATGAAGTTTTAAGATTTCTAAAGTAGCAGATAACAAGTTTCAAGACGGAGTGAAGCCCACAGTAATAAGAGGCCACATCTGTCCCATCATTACTATTTAGTGCCAGTAGGAACACATAATAAACATACATTAAAATAAATGAATGAATGTCTGCCCACACACACTGTATAAAGTTACAATTTAAACTAGAGAGAATCTGGGAAGAATGCATGCAAGTCTTCAATGACTGAGGGAGGATGTGTAAGAGGTTAGCAGACAGTCACAGGAATCACTCAAAGAACGGTACAGAAGGGCCCAAGCCACAAGAGTGATAGAAACAGCAATCATTGGCATCTGGGCCCAATGATTCATGGATTGGAAGAAAATAGGACACCTCAATTCAAGAAGATAAGCCTGTATCCTCAGGTGCAAGGTAAATTTCAGATGAAAAGAGGGTAAAGAATTCCCAGAACAGGTAGAGATGACAGATGGTAGTCAATCTCTGTGAAAGAAGGGCCTTACAGGCATGGTTAGCTGGCTGGGAGGAAGAAGTCATGGTGGAGGGAGTAAACTGTAAAGAAAGCGAGTGAACAGAAAAGACTAGGCTAGCAACAAGTCTTCTGACATGCAAGCCAAAGTAACTGCCAACACACTCCTACATCTTTACTTTCAAGACACTGTCTTAGGAGACTAGGCTAACTAACCTTTAAGGAAAAGCGCCACATGATCATTAATGACCTACAAATTACGGCTTCACTTACAGCTGAAAAAGAGTTCAAGTATTTTGGAATATTCCCAGAATCTACTTAGCTAAATCATCGATTACTGCGGTTTGGCTTCAAGGACTAGTTTCTCATTTAATCAATCTTTCACTAACCATCCACACGGTGTCTAACACTTCAAGATTGAAAAGGAGATCTGGTATAAACTTCCGGCAGGAACCACAACCTAGTTCACGAATGAAACAAAAAAAAGAGGGAGGAAAAAAGAAGGAAGGAAATAAAAACAAAATGTACTTTTAGATAAACACTTAATGTACATATCTGGAGTAGGAAATGGCAGCCGGCTTGCCTGGAGAATCCCATGGACAGAGGAGCCTGAGGGGCTGCAGTCTAAGGGATCACAAACAGCTGGGACACAACTGAGCAACTAACACTTTAATGTATGTTTTAGAATGTACACACCAAGTGAGTGTTTACTCCTTCAATAAAGTTATCCTAGAAAGGTTATACACTTACCCCAATGAGTAACAATCACTATTGTATTTTCTCTTTTAAATCTACCCCCACCCTACAAGAGCCAGTGGCATTCTTTTGAAACACCCCAGCAATACCAAACCCATATACTTTGAGACTGATTTCTTAATGTGGTCCACAAACTGAATCTGTGAACGGCAACCCACTCCAGTGTTCTTGCCTGGAGAATCCCAGGGACGGGGGAGCCTGGTGGGCTGCCGTCTATGGGGTCACACAGAGTTGGACACGACTAACTTAGCAGCAGCAGCAAGCTTCTCAAAATGTAAGTTCTAAAAATATAAGTACCCAAAACTGGCAGCATCACTAGAATAACAATATAGTAAATAAAATTACCTGCAAAAATAACCTTCGATTTAACATATAAATTGTGGCATAAGTGCTCAGTCACCTAGTTGTGTCCAACCCTGGCGATCCCGTGGACGGGAGCCCACCAAGTTCCTCTGTCCGTGGAGTTTTCCAGGCAAGAATACCGAAGTGGGGTGCCATTCCCTCCTCCAAAACTGTGGCAGAATCATGACTAAATATTTGTATAACAATTGTTCACTGTGTGTTAGGTCCTGTTCTAATGCCTGACTCTCTATCTCACAACAGCCATGTAAGGTCCTACAATCTCATTTTACAGAGGAGAAAACTGAGGTTAGAAGCAGTTAAGTAACTTAAAGATAACACAACTAGAAAGAGGTAGAGCTAACATTCAAACTCTGATAGTGTATGAGCCCACACTCTTAACTATTATGCTCTCTAGTCTCTCTATTTTTCAGTCAGGTTTCTAAAACCTATGCTGAATACTCTAATGTGAAGCTACATGAAAATTCCCTACAGACTATCCATAGTTTTACTCTTATAAGTAGGCAAAGAAATACAATTTAAAACATTCAAGTACTATTTTTTCACCTATGAAATTAAAGATATCTTATCTAAGACACTGTTACAGGGTAGAAGTACAACCTTGAGAGATATAATTAATTCCTAAAGCATTCACTTTAGAGCCAGACTGCCTAGGTTAAAAAGAACCTTAGGTTCTGCTACTTCCAAGCAAAGTGACCTTAAGCAAATTACTTAAGGTCTCAAGACCTCTTTAGTAAAAAAAGATGATGACAGAATCCTATAGAGTTATGCAAATTAAATTAGTTTACACATGCAAAGCACAGAGAGCAGTGTGTGGCACATTATAAGCCTTCTGCAAGTGGAACTATTATTCTTCCTATCTTTCTGGAGGTCAGTGTGGTTGGTCAATGTATCAGTTATGTTGAGTCCAGTAACTCCATAATCTTAAGTGAAAAAGCGAATCTGTTTAGTCCTTCAGTCGTGTCCAACTCTTTGCAACCCCATGGACTGTATAACCTGCCAGGCTCCTTTGTGCATGGAATTCTCCAGGCTAGGAATACTGGAGTAGAGAGCCATTCCCTTCTCCAGAGATCTTCCCTACCCAGGGATTCAACCCAGGTCTCCTGCAATGCAGGCAGATTCTTTACTGTCTGAACCACCAGGGAAGCCCCTAAATAATCACAGTTGCATTGTTTGTAATAGAGAAAGCATGTATTCACTGGAATCAGTTAAACCTGTCAGCAAGGAAATGGATAAGCCAAAGTACTGCAGAGTATTAGGTAGTGATTCAAAATCTTGTTTTTGATATATTTAACACAGAAATAAATGTATCGTAAGATACTGTATTTTTCAAAAGGCAGTATATAAAAAGATGGTACCTCAATTTTACTGTGCGCTTACACATGTATGAAAGATTATAAGGAACACATCAAAATGTTAATGCGGCTTACTTTCAAGTGGCAGGGTTACAGGTGATTATTTATCACCTTACTTAGATGTTCAGATACTTATTAAGCTCTCTATCATGAATATGCATCACTTTTATAACTAGAAAAGCTACTAAAATGAATTCATAGCTTTGCTAGACTACAACTAAATATTTTCACAATATACTTATAGACATTAACTGTAATTCATGTTTTACCTCAGTGATTTCTTACTAGTAGCACCTTTCTTGTTGACTTTATAAACAAGAACTATTATCAAAGTTCCATTATTTAAAGCTATAAACTGTCCAATAACTTTTATAAAAATTTAGCAAAACTGCTAACACCAAGATTAACAGCAAAATTCTTTTACTGTTAAGATTAACAGATAATTTTTTTCCGCATAACAGCAAAAAAATCTGAGGTCTCCCAATTTATAACACAGTGGGAAGATACACTATTTTTTCTAGCCTTAATTATATAATCTTGTTGAAATAGAGAAAACATTATTACCTAGCTACATTTAATGAATGAAACTTTCCCTATTTTGTTTGAATGAACTTATCGTGTGACTACTGTATTATTTAACAAGTCAAATTATCACATTATACTCTATACTATTAAAACTGTTTCAAATTCATTAACTTTAGTACTAATAATTTGGCAGTAATAACTTTCTTGGCTTCTCAGAACTGCTTTCTAAGACAATACAAAATAGACACTTTATAACTACTGTATCTTTTTTTTTTTAAGCTTCTAAAGCCTGTGAGGTACTAACTATAACACAGCTGGCTATCTTGAAACCATTAAATACAAAAAAAAATTAGTCTAACTGAAAGCAATACTTTAATGAATGCTATATCTCCATAACATCCCTGTAAGATAAAAAGCAAACCAAACTTAGAGGTTAATTCCATGCCCTGTGTGATCTGCAAAACTCTTATTCAGTCTCTCTGTATGTACAGTCCAGGTAGTTTAGGCAACAGCTGCTGCTGCTGCTGCTGCTGCTAAGTCCCTTCAGTCCTGTCAGACTCTGTGCGACCCCATAGACGGCAGCCCACCAGGCTCCCCCGTCCCTGGGATTCTCCAGGCAAGAACACTGGAGTGGGTTGCCATCTCCTTCTCCAGTGCATAAAAGTGAAAAGTGAAAATGAAGTCACTCAGTCGTGTCCGACTCCTAGCGACCCCATCATGGACTGCAGCCCACCAGGCTCCTCCATCCATGGGATTTGCCAGACAAGAGTACTGGAGTGAGTTGCCATTGCCTTAGCTACTTACTCTAAATAAAAGAAACCTATTTTGAACATTAAAGCTGTTCCCTTAAATCTAACAAATATCACTAGAGCTAGGAGAAACAAAAACATTAACTTTCCCTCTTGTCCTTAAATTCTTGTGCTCTTAAGTATTTAAGAACATAACAAATGAGTATCAGTCATTCTGTTGGTTCCATTTAACAATAACTTCTCTAATTGTCCATGACACACAGGTGGTGCTCATCTAGAACTATTGCACACATATCACAGCTAAAGATTCCTTATCATGACTGAGGATGCTTCCATAAAACCAGTAAGTGAAACCATTTTCAGATCACGTTCTAATGAAAATCATTTTCACAATTTGTCTCCTAAACTCTGAAATCAAAAAAGGCAAATCAGAGGAGGCCAGTATTCCCATTCAACCATATCCCCCGCTCCAATACAACCTATCTTTTCAAGCCCATATGGACAAACTACCCAACTACAATACAGTCGGTGAGGAATGATTACTACAAAGATAAGAACAAAAAGTTCACCTGACAGCAACTAATCCTACAGAGTGAAACAGAAGCGCAGGAGTGAGACAACAAGGCAACAGCAAGGAGGTAAGGGCAGGAACTTCTTGGGCCCAAAGCCACAGAGTTTCTAGGAGTTTCACAATTACAGCTTCCTTTCTTAAAAAAGTTTTGTGTCCCTTGCTGTTACTGTGGGTACCAAAAAACTCCAAAAGATATGAGATGCTATATATTTTGTCCACTGCAGCAAAGTTTACAAACTGGAATAAAATAGTTCCTCCATCGTCAATCTGTTACATACAAAAAGTTCTTCATTGTTTGCCGTCTTAAAAAGAACCAACTTCTCAGAACCTGATTTTACTGATGAGACTAGAGCTGGGGTAGGTTTACACGTTTACAAAATATCCTGTACCATCACTTACTATTTTGTAAAGATAGCAAAACAATCTTCAAACACATTTTTATATTTTTTCACAGATCCGTTTTATAAAACACTCTGAAGGGAGTATTTCAGGCCTCTGCTTACACTACAATTTATCTTAGAGTAGTTGTTTATCTCAAATGGTAAAATACAGTAGTTTTAAGTGTGCACACATGAATACACAAAAAATATTTTCCTTTATGGAATAACATGCATTTATTACTTCTGACTTGCAATCCAAGCAGACTACAGCTAGGTAAATGATTGCTAACCTGGAAGGAAAAAAAAATTCTGAAAGTCTGTAAGTATTCATTTACCAAATAAATCACTGAAATATCACACCACTGAGGTTCCCCCCCACCTACTGAGGTTTTATGTAGCCATCCTTAATGAAATTTCAAAGAACTATAATTTTAAAATTTATATTAAAAAAAATGCAATGGTTCTCATTGTAGGAACTACTCATGAGTGATGTTAATACCCATGAGAAAATTTAAAACTCTTAGACACTTTTAAAAATTAGCAGATACTAAGTACTGAATATCAAACACGAGCTATTTGCAAACTTCATTTAAGGATTTTAGAGAAACTTAAAGAGGGCAACAAATTACAGATCAGAAAAGGTCTAAATTAGCTCATGACCATAATGCTCCTGGAAAAAAAAAAGTCAGTTTCAGTGCTGTGTGGTAACCTGTCACATACTCTGATACTCTTTAGCTAAAAGAAGAACAAAAATCTCTCCCACAGCTTCTTCCCAACAATAAAAGATCCAGAAAGGAGGGATATTGTTCTCTGAAGCTATACTGATACATTCCAAGACCCCAGAACAGTACCTGGCACACAGTCCTCAGTATTTCCTAAATGAATGAAGGAGTGGAACAACAGGTAGGGACAGGTAAACCAAGAGATCAAAGAGTTGATTACACATAAAGATAGAGCTGATTAATCAGAATATCCACAACAGTGAGTTGATGTCAAATGAGAGCTATAATCTGTATCAGAAGAAGTCAGACTTCAAGAATATCAAACTTTTCTTAAAAATGGATAAAACTATTTGAAATTCTGAATAATTCCAGATTCTGCTCATTTAGTAGGAACTGATTCAGTAGGAAAACTATCACTACTCACAAATTCATAAACCCAGTTCATTGTTTATAAAGGAAAACGTGCAAGTGAACTTCATTAGTGCTCTTCTGTCAACATTTCTTACTTTCTTTGTACTTTCTCACGATTATTTAGGGAAAAAACTTCAGAAATTCAAAATCCATTTAATGTGCATTAAAACATCTAATTCTCCTGATTATATCCTACCTTTATTTACATAAAGTCCGAAGACTCTTCACATAGGCATTAACATTTTTCTTATTACCATCTGGGAATTCTGCATCAGGTTTATTTTTTCCTTCTAAATTTTAAGAATTCAGGGAGGTCCTTAAGTTCTCTAAGTCGGTTTCTTACTCAACTAGGACAATTATATTAATCTTTCCTCTAAAGTGCAAACTATACTTTAGAAAAAGCATGCTTTAAGAAGTGAATATAAACCCTCTCTTCACCAACCCCCATCACTCAATATAACGTGCTTGTGATTCTAAGACAGGAAACCATAGCTTCTTCTCTCGTTTTCCTGGTTTAAAATCTTCTATTCAATTGCTAGTTTGTCCACCTTGACATCTACAGAAGCGACATGAGCAAGTATGTCCAGTTTCTCTGTCCCAAGAGTACACTCTAACTGCTTGACACTGGCTATCTGATTCAGATACGACATCCAAAGTTATACCATATAATACTAAACACCACAGGGGTATGACTTAATTTAAGGCCAAAAAAGTTTCTAAACAAAAATACTTTCGCTGTCACTAAAACCTAGAGTAAAGCAACTCGGGGTGGTAGCTACTCATTCTTTTGGGCTTCCATGGCTAGGAAATGAAGAACCAATCGTCCCATTTGTTTTGTCTTCCCCTTGAGTGCCTAGGGCACTCCTGCACAGGAGAGTTTGTAAAGTGCATTGGAAGGTTGCGGATAAAAGATTCTGTAAACACACCGACGTTGTTAGTGTATTACTACAGAGCATTACGCGGAACGTCTGTCACCGCGTCGAGGGTAGGTGGACGGCGGAGCCCTTCCTGGGGAGGGGAAGAGCGGGAGAGGTCCGTCCCCGGCATCTTTTGGCAGGCCATCCTTTGAGAATAGTGATTTTTTTTCAACTGCTGCGAAACCTCACGTGAAAAGTTACACACACGCCCCACACCGGGAGGACGTAGACAGTCCCCGTCCCTGCAGGGCTGGGAGTCCGGGGGACCGAGCAGGAGCGGGGTGCTAGGGGTTGGGCCTACACCCCAGGAGCGCGGCGAGGTGCTGGGACCGGCCGAGGGGCCCCGGCCGCAGCCTAGGCCCGCGGGGCGACCGGAGGCGCAGCTCCGGGGCAGGGGCGCGGCGCCGGCCTCGGACGCCGGGGGCGCGGGGAACGGCCCGGGAGGGCGGCCGCGCCGGGGCCCCGCGCCGCCCCGTTGCCGGGAAGGCTCGCGCCCCGCGGCCGGCGGCGTGGGGGATGGGAGGCCGGGCCTGCGGCCTGTTGGGGGGGAGTTCAGCCCGGGCCTCGCGTGCGGCTGTCGGCCGGGGCCCCCGACCAAGGGTCCCAGGCGCCGGGAAGAGACTCACCGGAAAGGCCCGGATCCGCATCTTGGTGTCCTTCCGGCTGCCCGTGCCTTTGCTCAGATTCGACATGGTGCTCGTCCCCTCCCCGGCGGCGGCTTCAGGTCGCACTCCGAGGCGCCGGTGTCACATTTAAGGCGGGCGGGCAGGCGAGGGGCGACGCTGGGGGCGGCGGCGGCGGCGCGGCCCCCGGGCTGGGCTGGGGAGCTGGCCGGCCCCTGGGCGGCCGCGGCGGGGGCAGCGGCGGCTCGGTCTCCGGCGGCTCGGGCTCGGCTGGGGGACTGCGCTGGCGCGGCGGCTCCGCGGGGTCCCCCTCACGCCCGGCTCGGCTCCCTTTATCGCGCTCCTCCGCGATGGCGGCGGCGGCGGCGACGGACAAACATCTCACTGCGCAGGCCGAACGTCCTCCTCCTCCTCCTTCTCCTCCTCCGCCTCAGCGAGACGAGANGCTCGGTCTCCGGCGGCTCGGGCTCGGCTGGGGGACTGCGCTGGCGCGGCGGCTCCGCGGGGTCCCCCTCACGCCCGGCTCGGCTCCCTTTATCGCGCTCCTCCGCGATGGCGGCGGCGGCGGCGACGGACAAACATCTCACTGCGCAGGCCGAACGTCCTCCTCCTCCTCCTTCTCCTCCTCCGCCTCAGCGAGACGAGATCCGGCCCAGAGGGTGGAGGGGGGAGGAGGGAGGGAGGAGAGCCGAAGAGTGGAGAGATTGGGGGGAGGGGGGGAGGACAGAAGGGGGAGGCGGGCGGCCGCGGCAGGAGGAGGGGGACGCTCAAATCTCGCGAGAAGAGGGCGAGCGCGCTTTCCCGGGTGGGGCGGGGCGAAGCCTGCCAGCGGGAGGGGGCAACGGGAGAAGAGGAAGGGAACGGGGATTTGGGGAGGTGGGCCAGCGGGGCGGAGAGGTAGGAAAGGGGCGGGACTGAGGCGGGAGGAGTGAGCTGACTTTTTGAAAGAGGAGCGTTGGAGACCGGATCCTGGGTGAGGGGGCTGCTGATTGGTGGAGCGCCGGGAGAGGGGGCGGGGTCTTGTTTACGTGGACGGAGTGGGCAGGGGAAGTTCCGAAAGCCGGAGCCGCACTGTAGTAGGCTGTGTTCGGCTCCGCTGGGCTGGGCTGGGCTAGAGCGAGAGGAGGGTAGTCTCGGGGTGGAGCGTAGGGTGCTAGGTGGATAACCACGTCCTGAAACTGGTTCCTGTGTTTTTCTAGGGCATGTGGACTAGGGATGGATACTTGACCAGAAGCCAGAAAGTTGAAAGAAGAGTTTGTGCAGGAGTTATTAATATATGCAGTGTCAGAAAGTAGAGTCCTGTATGCCTGACAAGGTATTCGGATTGGATGTGCACACTCCAACTGTCAAGATTGCGGGGTGGAAATCCATAAAATTTCCTTAAACTGATTCACTATTGTCTGAGAGACCTAGAACTTACTAGTATTAAAATTTGTGTTTCGTTGCCTTTGAAATAACAACTCCCTTAATGCAGTGCAATATTTTGGTAAATGGTGTTAAATAGAAAATAGAATGATGGAAACCTAACCTTAACCTGCCAAATCGTTTTAAGAGTATGATACATTTTGAAAGCCAAAATTTTTGTCTTTCATTTCAGTTTGCTGATAATTTGGGGGAATAAAAGCTTGGCATTGCATTCAAAAAGTCTAGTTTGATTCATCAGTCTTGCTTTTCATTATGAATTTTACATCCTAAATTACCTCTTTGTATTGTTATAGTTGGATTTCTGACTGCAGAGGAATATGTGAGTTCCCACTAAAGTTTACGATATCATTTTAAGTAAGAACCTATTGTTGAAATGAATATTAATAGAATATTAATACTTTTAAATTTTATTTTTAATGCCTTTTTAAGCTGAAATTTAATTCTTTTTAAACATTTGGAAGCTGGGGGGTTTTATTTTTTATTTTTTTAATAAATGAACTGGAATATACCTTTTTGATTTGTTCACTCTAAGGTTGGATTTTCCCTAAATTAACTTAATCCTGATAACTAGATTCACCAGTGTTGTGCTTTCACCCCTTACTTGGTTGAAATGCCCTACTGAAAACATTTTCTTGTTTTGTTTTCTGGTATTTGCTAATAAAACAGAGCTTAAGAAACAAGGATGTTGCTTGAAGCAATATCTGTGTAAATACTGAAGCTAAAAATAGGTCAAGAATTTTGCTGATAAGCTAACAATGGGAGGGACTCTGATCTAAATGTAAGTTACTATGAGTCTTGAATAGGAGTTTATAATCTGTGTGCTGATTGAACCTTCATTTCCATAATCATTGGACGATATTAACAACCAATGTTTTTGTATTGATTGCAGTGTCACATGGCTCAGTTTCTTTGTAATGTAAGAAGACTGCTCTGTCCAAGGGATTTTCCGGGCGAAAATACTGGAGTGCCCTCCTCCAGGGGATCTTCCTGACCCAGGGATCAAACCCGCTTCTCCTGCACTGCAGGATTCTTTTTGCACTGAACCACCTGGGAAGCCCTTTTACTCTTTTACTGGATGTATTTTGTGTCTTTGGGGGCAAGAGCTAGGCTGTTTGTCTAGAGTTCCTTATCTGTGAAATAGAGATAAAAAAATAATGTTTCTTCCTTGGGCTACGCAAATTTAGATGATAAAACTCACATTTTTTAAAACCCTGAAAGCAGTGCTCAGCACAGAGTCGTCACTCAAAACCTGTTGGCTGCTATTGTCTTTGGTAATTAAGGCCCAACTTATACCATCTTCCTTTCTTCAATATGTAGGTTTCTTTAAGAATCCTGTATGTTTTTTACCGGGGAAGGCAATGGCACCCCACCCCAGTACATTACCTGAAGGAAGGAAACCTATTTCCTTGATCAGAAGCGCCAATTGCCCTCTAAACTATGCAGCTGTGAGTCTCTGTTTCCCTCGGTGGTGGGCAGGGCCCTTTTCTAATTTGTATTAAAACTATCATATAGGGTTTCCCTGGTGCCTTGGTGGTGTAGAATCCACCTGCCAGTGCAGGAGATGCAGATTTGATTCCTGGTCCGGGAAGATCCCACGTGCCACAGAGGAACTCAGTCCGTAGTCCGTCCACAACTACTGAGCTTGTGCTCCAAAGCCCGGGAGCCGCAACTCAGTGAGCCTAGAGCCTGTGCTGTGAAACGAGAGGAGCCACCACAGCGAGAAGCCCACACAGCACAACTAAATAAAATTATTTTGAAAACCTATCATGTAGACAAACAGTGATTGCATTACCCATACACTAAAATTTTAAACTATGAAAGAATATAGTACCGTGGTTAAGCATGCCCACGCTAGAATCAGGCCACCTGGATTCTAAACCAAATTCTGCAGTGTATCCGTTTTTGTTTTTGTTCAGTCAACTAGTTGTGTCTGACTCTTCGAGACCCCAGGGACTGCCGCCCGCCAGGCTTCTTTGTCCCTCACCATCCCCTGGAGCGTGCCCAGGTTCATGTCCGTTATATCAATAAATGTACCATTTATTTTCATCAGTGAAATTAGGTTAATAATAATACCAGCTTCTCAAGGCTAACATGAGGATTCAGAGAAACAATGAAGGTAAAGTATTTGGCACAACACTGACATGCAGTTTGAACTCAAAGAACATGAACAATTGTTCCATGGTTGATTTCTAACCCTGTGTTTTGACTTTCATTCCTGCAGCCACCATCATATCCTGTTTGCTTGATCTCTTCCCTGGTGGCAGAAGTACCATCACCACTTACACAGTAGCCTTTCTGTCATCTGTATCTGGTATCTATACTACCATCATTCTCTCAGTCATATCACTTTCCAATCAGCTCTCATTTTTCCCTGCAACTTTCGCTTCTCTAGGCCTATTTCCTAGCAGTCTCTTACCTATGAAATTTGCTCCCAAGGTATCGGTCTTCCCAGGGAGACCCAGGAGCAGCAAGTCTTCTAAAACGACTGAAAAGGAGAAACAATGATGGGAATTTTGCTTTGACTTTCCAGTCATGTCAAAATCTTCACTAACTTTTATACTATTAAGATATCCTTTCTGTAGTTTAAGATTTGACTTTACCACAATTCTAGGATTAAAATTGTAAATCTGCTATGCTTATTTTAAGGGCCGACAATGGACTTGAAAAAATAAACACACAAAGCAATGTAACCCAACTGTCCTTGTCATAATCTGTTTTATGCTGTGCTTACCTTCCAAAACATACAAAGCATAAACCTTGGATATATAAATTGCACGTGGTGCAATTCACCATCTTGCATACTCCGCTTTTCTCTCTCCACTGCTGCTGCTGCTGCTAAGTCACTTCAGTCGTGTCCGACTCTGTGTGACCCCATAGACGGCAGCCCACCGCCTTGTCACTTTTGTTGTGCACAAGAGAGCAGCAAGGCTCAAACTGACATCATGACAACTGAAAAATTATGTCTCATGTCAGTGCTAAGTACATGACAAAGTAAATCCATACTTAAGCTTTCTGTGTTCTCATCACTTTCCACCTTTATTATACTTCAGCACATGTTTTTAAATTTTCATTTAACCCTAATACTTGCCAATAATATTAACAGAATGCAAATTTAAAAGGTGTGCATGCTTAGTCGCTCAGTCGTGTCCAGCTCTGCGACCGTGAGTACTGTAGCCTACCAGGCTCCTCTGTCCATGGGATTTCCCAGGTAAGAATACTAGAGCGGCTTGCTATTTCCTTCTCCAGGGAATCTTCCCAGCACAGGGCTCAAACCCACATCTCCTGCATTGGCAGGAGGATTCTTTACTACCGAGCCACCTGGGAAGCCTCAGTTTAAAAGGAGTGGATAGCAAACTCCCCTTGACACTCTTGCACTGATTTAATCTCAGATAACAACTTAGTTCTTAAGGTTTTGATTGAAAGTATGATGCTATATTAAAATCTAAAGTATTTTTATATCTATTGATAAGTAGGCAGTTCTTTCCATAATTGTGTCCAGACTTTTAGAAGTAGTAGAAATGGTCCACAAGACTCTTGTTTGATCAACTCATTCACCATCAGTTTTTGGTGCATTTACACATCTACCATTTGAACTAATGTGGTAACAAGTGACCATGGGGAGGAATGGAGAAGGATTATGAATGAAGTGATTATGAGAAACATCACTTTTTAAAACAAGCCAACACACTCTCCTTTATATAAATACCTGGCATATGGTCTAAACTCAAAGAATATTAGCAGTTATCAAGTGGTTATACCAAAGCCACGGAACAATTATGGTTGTCCATAAAAATAGTACACTTGAGGAGTTCCGTGGTGGTGAAGTGGATAAGAATCTGCCTACCGATGCGGGGGGACACAGGTTTAATCCCTGATCCAGGAAGAGTCCGCTTGCCACGAAGCAACTAAGCCACGTGTCACAACTACTGAGCCCATAAGCCACAGCTACTGAAGCCTGCATGCCCTATGACCCATGAGCCACAGCTAATGAGCCCCTGTGCCACAATGTGCCTAGAGCCTGTGCTCTGCAATAAGAGGAGCTGCAGCAGTGAGAAGCTCACACACCAGAGCTAGAGAAAGCCTGTGTGCAACAACAAAAACCCAGCACAGCCAAAACAAACCAATAATATATAAAATTTTAAAAAGTAGTGCATTTGAATCAGCCAAATTAATTTTGTTGCAAGTAAGAGAAAACTCAGACAGGCATATGCATCGAATCTGCTGTCACATACCAAGTCCAAAGTGACTTAACAGCAGCAGCAGCTAGGTATGGTACATCAAGGCTCCAGCCCAGCCTTGTGACAATCTTCCTGGCCCTGGTCTTGGACTGATGGAGAGGTGGCTCCAGTCACCTCTGTATCTGTGTGTGTGTCTGCATCACTTACAGACACAACAAAGTCAACAATGCAGGAAGGAGAGAATTGTCTCTCTGTGTAATGAGCCAGAAAGCTGTTCCCAGAAGCAGGAGACTGTCTTGTGGCTCGTTGGCCAAGACTAGATTACATGTATATTTTAACCCACTCAGTAAGGAGAGTGACCTTAGTTTATGCTAATCATTGGGATAAAATGGATTTTCGGAGCCAACTATTAGTACAGAACACATTTATTTATCTGTGAAGAGAGTCTACATGGAGATTAAGTTTAAGGAAAGGGAAGTGTGTGTGTGTATGAATAAAGGGACATGATCTCAGGCCTCAAACTACAATGGAATGAAAGGATAGCTCTCAAACACAAACAAGGAAATCAAAGAGAAGTGTATCACAGCCAGGGATCCACAGAAGATGCAGCTTGTTTCAAAAAGATGCCATGGGCGTGCGCATGTACGCAGACACTTGCACACTTCTCTCAGGGTCACAGGCTTCTCTTTCAGAGGTACTGAAGAAACCTTATTGT
The DNA here is from genome assembly GCA_006410675.1 of Oreotragus oreotragus. Taxonomy (NCBI): domain Eukaryota; kingdom Metazoa; phylum Chordata; class Mammalia; order Artiodactyla; family Bovidae; genus Oreotragus; species Oreotragus oreotragus. Next base: position 355,295 of record SJYX01008152.1, on the reverse strand, counting down.
CTGCTCCCTGCTTTAATGGGATCTATCGATCAGGACCACCACAGGCAAATGTGCACAAGGTGAGTGCCCACACAGAGCAACATGACGGGTGATGGAGAGGCCTCTCCACCCTCCAAAATGCTCCCCTCAAAAACAAAGGAAATGAAATGCACAAAAGCACAGAGAAATCAAACTAGCTATCCGCTCAGATGGACAAGAAAGCTAGCTAGCCATGAAATATCGAGAGAGTTTCTATGCTGTCTCTTCAAGCCCGCGTGGCACCCTATTCTCAGCCCAAAGACATCAGTTCCACTACTGGATAAAGCATGCCTAAAGTTTTTTTTTCAAAAGTAATGCTTTTTCTAAATTCCACATATATGCGTTAATACAAGATATTTGTTTTCCTCTTTCCGACCTGCTTCGCTCTGTATGACAGACACTGGGTCCATCCAAGTCTCTACAAATAACCCTAGTGGAACATTTAGGTTGTTTCCATGTCCTGAAGTGAAGTGAAGTCGCTCAGTCGTGTCCGACTTTTTGCGACCCCATAGACTGCAGCCTGCCAGGCTCCTCTGTCCATGGGATTTTCCCAGGCAATAGTATTGGGGTGGATTGCCATTTCCTTTTCCAGGGGATCTTCCCAACCCAGGGCTCGAACCCAGGTCTCCCGCATTGTAGACAGACGCTTTACCGTCTGAGCCACCAGGGAAGTTCCATGTCCTGGCTACTGTAAATAGTGTTGCAATGAACATTATGGAATGTAGAAAAATAGTACAGATGAATATATTTCCAGGGCAGGAATGGAGATGCAGACTTAGAGAACGGACACTTGGACACAGGCAGGGAAGGGGAGGGTGGGATGACCTGGGACATTAGGATTGACATATATACACCGCATGTATAAAATATCAAGTGGAAATCTGCTGTAAAACACAGGAAGTTCAACTTGGCGCTCTGTGATGACCTAGAAGGGTGGGATGGGCTGAGGAGGGAGGGAAGGAATATGTGTATACATAGTGCTGATTCACTTCACTGTACAGCAGCTGTCTCTTATACACATCTAGATGTGTATAAGAGACAGGAATAGGAGTTTATAATCTGTGTGCTGATTGAACCTTCATTTCCATAATCATTGGACGATATTAACAACCAATGTTTTTGTATTGATTGCAGTGTCACATGGCTCAGTTTCTTTGTAATGTAAGAAGACTGCTCTGTCCAAGGGATTTTCCGGGCGAAAATACTGGAGTGCCCTCCTCCAGGGGATCTTCCTGACCCAGGGATCAAACCCGCTTCTCCTGCACTGCAGGATTCTTTTTGCACTGAACCACCTGGGAAGCCCTTTTACTCTTTTACTGGATGTATTTTGTGTCTTTGGGGGCAAGAGCTAGGCTGTTTGTCTAGAGTTCCTTATCTGTGAAATAGAGATAAAAAAATAATGTTTCTTCCTTGGGCTACGCAAATTTAGATGATAAAACTCACATTTTTTAAAACCCTGAAAGCAGTGCTCAGCACAGAGTCGTCACTCAAAACCTGTTGGCTGCTATTGTCTTTGGTAATTAAGGCCCAACTTATACCATCTTCCTTTCTTCAATATGTAGGTTTCTTTAAGAATCCTGTATGTTTTTTACCGGGGAAGGCAATGGCACCCCACCCCAGTACTCTTGCCTGGAAAATCCAATGGACGGAGCAGCCTGGTGGGCTGCAGTCCATGGGGTCGCTAACAGTCGGACACGACTGAGCGACTTCCCTTTCACTTTCATGCACTGGAGAAGGAAATGGCAACCCACTCCAGTGTTCTTGCCTGGAGAATCCCAGGGACGGGGGAGCCCGGTGGGCTGCCATCTCTGGGGTCGCACAGAGTCGGACACGACTGAAGCGACTCAGCAGCAGCAGCAGCAGCAGTATGTTTTTACAAAATGAATCTTACTTGGATTTCAAAAACCAATGAAGTAGAGAACCAGTGTAGGGCTGACAACTTTATTTGGCAAGTAAGAGCATTAAAGGGCTTCCCAGGTGGCTCAGTGGTAAAAAATCCCCCTGCCAACTCAGGAGTCACAGGAGATGCCAGTTTTATCCTTGGGCTGGGAAAATCCCCCAGAGAAGGAAGTGGCAACTCACTTCAGTATTCTTGCCCAGGAAATCCCAAGGACAGAGGAGCCTGGCAGGCTACAATCCATCATGTCGCAAAAGAGTTGAGTGCAACTTAGCCAGTAAAACAGCAACAATAAAGAGCATTGAAAGAAAATAAATAGCCTGAAGTATAGACTAGCTTCATTATTTTATTTTGCTTTTTTAAGTATTTTAACCACAGAAATGGAGGAAGGTCAGTTTGTGAATGAAGTTTGTTCTTTAGAACAGTGCATTGACATGATTTTTCTTCTTTCAGTGTGAATCTGAGAAAACACCAGCATTAACACCACACTAAAAGCCAGCATTTAGGAGACCCCCCTGCATTAAAGCATATATCCATGTAATTGTGAAGCATATAATCTCCTTTTGTTTTGTGAACTCAGATTTTCATATTATGGTTTTACTTAAGCAAAATTTAGCTGCATTTAAAAGAATCACTCTCTACTGTCTTCCTTTAGGTTGTTAACCACAAAGACCCAGAAAAATTCTTAAAAATGAATTTGCCTGCCACTGCCATAAAAAATTCTACTGCTCATTTATTTATTCATTTATTTAAGAGATATTTATTTAATGGCTGCCATATATTGGGTGGTAAGGTAAATAAGACAGATGAGACCTACCATCACATAATAGGAGGCCCTTCCTCCCTTCCCCATCCCCAAAACTTGGAAACGACAGATCCATGCTGGATTTGGCAATAACTTTTTTACACACTGTAGTCCAGAAATCAGAACTTTTCCTTCCTAGAAAATGGACATCCTCAAAATGCCTATCAAATACCCTCTAAAGCAGCAGTAGGCCATTCTCCTAGTCCAGTCGTGTTCCCTGACCTGCAAATAGCAAATGAACTTTCAGGATATTCCTTTTTCTGTCAACTGCCACCTGATCCAGCAGAGAAAGGAGCGCGAGACTAGGAACCAACTAGATGTTACATGCCTGCCAGTTGGTATTCCCACTTATGCTGACCGTGTCCTGACACAGGAGAATTGTGGCCCCATTTCCATTTATTTGCAGGGAGCACGTGCAGTCAGAGAAGCCAGGAGGCTGAGTGGACCAGCCTCTTTTCTACATCCCAGTCTAGAGATGGGCAGTACAGACTGTGAGAAGACAGTGAAAGGCAATAGCTTCTTCTTGGCCATGAATTTCCAGATATCCAGGATACCAAGCCACATTAATCACTGCATCATACCTAGTGATTTGATTCTGCAGATATTGCTTATTAAAACAGCTGACAGCCTACCAATTTAGTTGGAAAGATCTGCTCATTGGCTTTAAGCAGCAAAGGCTGTGTTAGGGGAAGATGCACATTCTTCAAATTGGAAGGGAAAGATCTGTAGATATTATCACACCCTTGAAAAGAAAGGCTCGGTCTACTTTCTTCCTTGTCTCCACCAGGCAACTAGTAAGTATTGTAGGCCATTAAATTTGTACATGTTTAGAGCAGTAGCATTCATGTTTGCTTTATAAGATGACATGTTATAGGAGTATTGGATTGACAACATAATCACAGGCATAAAAACTGTAGATCTTTTCTACTTTTTACTGCTTTTTATATGTATATCTACATAAGAGCATGTAAGACCTATGAGCATAGGAAACAAGTTACATCTTGAATTAAAATCTTAAATGCCCATTGTATCATAAAAAACACATCTCAATTTTTTATCACATGTCATGCTAAACAAAATCATCTACTGGCAGCTCTGGAAATCTTCTAGTTGGCCTGGACAGTGTTCTGTTTACTCCACATTTATCCAGTAAATTAATATTTTGAAAATAAAAATGTCTATATGTACAACCGACAAACCTAATTTAACAGAATACATATTCTCAATTAAAAATTATAGGCATCGTGTTGATGTAATTTTATTTTCAAGACAAATAATTTCCTCTTACTGATAACAGTAACTATATCAAGAAACCTCTGGGGGACAATTATGGATATGTATTGCTCTTTCTTTCATGATGGGTAAAACTCATGTTGAAATTTATAACTGTTCAGCTCTGTCTTTGTGAAGTAAGTTAATTTTGAAGATGAGATAAAATGCGGTTCCAAAGGTCTATAAATGTAAATAGTCTAAATTTTATGCTAGATTTAGTAATTGTGTGAACTATAAATACCACAGTCAACAAATATAATAAAATACTATTATCTTTCAATTTCTTCAATAAGGTGTTTCTTTTGAGTTCACAGTAAACCTATATTCTGGAGTTCACAGTAAACCTATATTCTATATTGTTACATTTTCAATAGTGCTGGTAGAGATGAAAAATTACCTTTAAGAACTTACAGATTATTATTTTAAATTGTTGGGACCGATTTCTAGCCCCAAGTTGATATAATCAGTTAATTCCCACCAATAAGTTGATTTGAAGTTACTGGTATCTGAACCTCCTGGTTCTTGAATGGCTGGTTTTTGGGCAGACAATCCCCTGAATGGATGGTTCTAAGAAACGAACAATGTGGACACCCTGTTAAGATGAAACAGGCAACTTTATATCTCACCCAGGTTAGAACCTTGAAAAGATTTTTCATGTATAAGAACTTTAGATATTGCCCTTCTCTGCTGAGGGGCTTTATTGAGAAGTGCCTACCTCTGCATGAACCCTCATTTTTGGGGAAAAGTTGCTTTAGAGGCTTGTATTGCTAAGGCAGTTTCACACTATTTTATCAATTGCTATAGTTGTGTTTGTCCTTGTTTGGGGGTGGTACTTCCTGTTAGCATCTCCTGATTTCTTGTGTTAAAGGAATCAACTGTTGGGTGTGGTCTTGGTGGGTAGTGGTGTCCATTTCCTATCGCAATAGCCAAAGGGGCCTGATGCCCACTTTCCACTGCCCAGCTCAACGTGGGGACGCAGTGTGTAGACTCAGGCGGCGGGCCTTCTCCTTGAGTGGTGGCTGTAGGACCCAGGGACCTTTGGTGGGCACACAGGCAGTGGCAGTGGGTGGCCTAGGCGCCTCCCACTGAATGACTTCAGTGTCGCTTCCGCTCTTCAGCTTCCCAGAGATCCCTGGATTGCTGCTTATTCTCCAGCCCTGATCGTCCCACCTCCCTGCCTTTCTGTGACTCCTAACATGCTTTTCCCAATGTCCGTTTCCGCTTAACATAGTCAAAGTTTGTTTTCACTGTGTATCAGTCAGGATCCTGGCAAGAAACCGATGGCTCACTCATACGGGGAAGTTGAGGCGAGTTTAATTCAGGGACTATTTACACAAGTGTGGGCAGAGTTAGGGAGTGACCATGGGATGAAGAGGCATCGCAAGACTAACAACATCCCTTTGCATCCCTTCCAAACTAGAAGGGCTACGAGAAGCGGCCACCAGAACCTGGAGGCAGAATTCTCTCTGAAGCTTTGGAACAGGGCTGTCTGAGAAGCTGAGACCTGAGGAGAGGACCCAAGCTGCTGGCTCAATAGGTAGGCAGACAGGGGAGAGAATACCCCAGCCTTACCCTCCTCCTTCCTCTAGACTTCCGGCTGGTAACCTCCCACTGGATGAAGCTAACTGGAAGCCAGAAGGCAAGGAAGCCATTAATGGAGCCCATAAAGGTCAGCCTTCCTGAACACAGAGCAGAATGGAGAAGGGAACAGGGAATATCTGTGTCGAGTTCTTGTGAATAAGACTTAACTGATAAAAATAAAATACACATTTTTTTAAACCCCTTCACGTAGTTGTAAAGTCTGTGCGCGATAAGGAGATGCCTCGCTGAGGAGGTCAATAGAACTGATATCCAAAGCAGGTGTGCTTGCAAGGGCTGTCATTACCTGAAGGAAGGAAACCTATTTCCTTGATCAGAAGCGCCAATTGCCCTCTAAACTATGCAGCTGTGAGTCTCTGTTTCCCTCGGTGGTGGGCAGGGCCCTTTTCTAATTTGTATTAAAACTATCATATAGGGTTTCCCTGGTGCCTTGGTGGTGTAGAATCCACCTGCCAGTGCAGGAGATGCAGATTTGATTCCTGGTCCGGGAAGATCCCACGTGCCACAGAGGAACTCAGTCCGTAGTCCGTCCACAACTACTGAGCTTGTGCTCCAAAGCCCGGGAGCCGCAACTCAGTGAGCCTAGAGCCTGTGCTGTGAAACGAGAGGAGCCACCACAGCGAGAAGCCCACACAGCACAACTAAATAAAATTATTTTGAAAACCTATCATGTAGACAAACAGTGATTGCATTACCCATACACTAAAATTTTAAACTATGAAAGAATATAGTACCGTGGTTAAGCATGCCCACGCTAGAATCAGGCCACCTGGATTCTAAACCAAATTCTGCAGTGTATCCGTTTTTGTTTTTGTTCAGTCAACTAGTTGTGTCTGACTCTTCGAGACCCCAGGGACTGCCGCCCGCCAGGCTTCTTTGTCCCTCACCATCCCCTGGAGCGTGCCCAGGTTCATGTCCGTTATATCAATAAATGTACCATTTATTTTCATCAGTGAAATTAGGTTAATAATAATACCAGCTTCTCAAGGCTAACATGAGGATTCAGAGAAACAATGAAGGTAAAGTATTTGGCACAACACTGACATGCAGTTTGAACTCAAAGAACATGAACAATTGTTCCATGGTTGATTTCTAACCCTGTGTTTTGACTTTCATTCCTGCAGCCACCATCATATCCTGTTTGCTTGATCTCTTCCCTGGTGGCAGAAGTACCATCACCACTTACACAGTAGCCTTTCTGTCATCTGTATCTGGTATCTATACTACCATCATTCTCTCAGTCATATCACTTTCCAATCAGCTCTCATTTTTCCCTGCAACTTTCGCTTCTCTAGGCCTATTTCCTAGCAGTCTCTTACCTATGAAATTTGCTCCCAAGGTATCGGTCTTCCCAGGGAGACCCAGGAGCAGCAAGTCTTCTAAAACGACTGAAAAGGAGAAACAATGATGGGAATTTTGCTTTGACTTTCCAGTCATGTCAAAATCTTCACTAACTTTTATACTATTAAGATATCCTTTCTGTAGTTTAAGATTTGACTTTACCACAATTCTAGGATTAAAATTGTAAATCTGCTATGCTTATTTTAAGGGCCGACAATGGACTTGAAAAAATAAACACACAAAGCAATGTAACCCAACTGTCCTTGTCATAATCTGTTTTATGCTGTGCTTACCTTCCAAAACATACAAAGCATAAACAGATTGGGGGCAGGAGGAGAAGGGGACGACCGAGGCTGAGATGGCTGGATGGCATCACGGACTCGATGGACGTGAGTCTGAGTGAACTCCGGGAGATGGTGATGGACAGGGAGGCCTGGCGTGCTGGGATTCATGGGGTCGCAAAGAGTCGGACACGACTGAGCGACTGAACTGAACTGAACCGATGAGGAAGAAACCAGGAACTAAGCCTCTCAGGAGAGGGCCGGCGGCCCTCTGGGATCTCCTCTTTCCCTGGCTTGTCTTCCAAGGGGAATCCTGGGATTGTGTTCTTCACCCCACCTCCTGCTTATTGGTGAGAGATTGGCTCCTCTCCACATTACAATGAAAATTAAGATTCCCGAGAATCAGGTATGACTTGGGATCATTTTAGACCCTCCTAAGGGAGTGAGTGGGCTTGAACCTGCCTGCCAATGCAGGAGACGTGGGTATGATCCCTGGGTTGGAAAGATCCCTTGGAGAAGGCAATGGCAGCCCACAGTAGTAGTCTTACGTGGTGCTAGAGGTAAAGAGCCCACCTGCCAATGCAAGAGCCTCAAGAGATGAGGGTTCAGTTCCTAGGTCAGGAAGATACCTTGAAGTAGGAAATGGCAGTCCACTCCAGTCTTCTTGCCTGGGAAATCCCATGGACAGAGGAACCTGGCAGGCTACAGTCTATGGGACTGCAGAAGAGTCAGGCATGACTTATCGACTAAACAACAACAAGGGAATGAATAGGAATGTGAGAACTTTGTATTGGGATTATTAGCTCAGAAATGTTAGTACTTCATTGATGTCAAAAGGTTTTTTAATCATTCTGGAGCCCTTCTGGCTCTTGATCCTCTCTTTACTATTTGATAGCAAATGTGTGTGTCCCCTAAAGATGTAAAGAGATGGTGTCACAAGGAAGCTTTCCTTTGGGACTAGAAGTTCGTACTTTATGTTTAGGTCCGATTGATTCTTGATCTATTGTTGTTTTATTTGCTTGATTGACTAACTTCCTAAGAGTAAGAAACTATCTAATCTTTAGAAATTGTGAATCACTATATTGTACACCTGTAACATACAATATTGTACATCAATTATACTTCAATAATAAATAGATAAATTAAAAAAAATCTAAAGTATAAGTTCTGGACGTTCTTATTTAGATTGCAAAGGAGGGAAGGTTACCGTTGATTGAACATCTACTACATGTCTTTCATGCGTCGGTTTTGCTCACTTCTCTCGAAAGCAACCCTGTGCAATTCAGTTTTACTAGGATAAAATGATGAAGAGCTCTGGGTTCAAGCCCAGGTACTGCACTCAAGCTGAACGGCCTGGGCTCTCCCACAGAAGAAGATAGTAACAACACCTACTTCATGAGATTGCTGTAAATATTAAATCAGTTAAGGACTCTTCAACACTCTTAGTTCAAGTTTGGACCATGCAAATAATAAGAACTTCATAGAAATCTGCTCTTGTTTTATCGTTTTTCTTATTTTACCAGTCAGAAAGTCGTATCTCAAAGAGATTAATAACTTGTCATATCTGAGAGAGGTTATTTGCCTAAGGTCACTGCATTAATAAATCATGAGAGAGGGATTCGAACACTTTTTTCTAATTTCAGGTTTATCCATTTCTAGAGTCTGCATCTTTCACAAATAGTTACTATTCTTGCTGACTCATCTATTTCACTGCTCTATTCCACACAGGATAATAGGATGAAGCTCCCTAAAATTTGGAGAGTGGAATTTTTTTTTTTTTTTTGTATCTTCCTTAGTGATCTGTACTTAGGGCCCTAAGTGGATGTTGCCAAATGCTGAATGATGGAGAGTCCTTGCCTAAGACCCTGACAAACTACAATTGACCTCCTGTATCCAAGGTTTCTGCATCCAGGGATTCAACCAATTAAAGGAACTAAATAATTTTGGGGAAAAAAATTCCACCAAGTTCCAAAAAGCAAAACTTTGCCACACATTGCAATTATTTTTGCACCATTTTAGGTATCATGAGTAATCTAGAGGTGATTTGATGTACACAGGAGGATGTACATAGGTTATATGCAAATACTTCACCATTTTACAGAAGGGACTTGAGTATCTGTGGTGGTCCTGGAGCTTAATCCCCTTTGAATACTGAGAGATAACTGTATTTTGTTGCCATTCTCAATGATGACCTGAAAATGATAATAAGATTGCTGTGATCTTTACTCACAAAGACCATCTCTAAGTCTTTTAAGACATAAGTTAGCTAGGAAAAATTGAGTTTTGCTGAGTATGTTCTTCACATGGTAGAAAAGGGAACTAAAGTTCCAACAGAGATTTTGAAGGGAAATTCATTTATTTAGCTCACCAGAATATAGAGATAGATATATGAGACGGTCCCAACTGGGATTATGTGTTGCTTTTTTTCAATAACAGTACTGGAATGTTTACATCAAATATATTATGAGAGGGAGTAGGTGTGAATTATAAAATATGCTGAGCAGGCACATGTTGGAGGATAATTAAGACTAAGATTGCCAAAACCCTTCCTTTGGTAGGGGATCTCATCAGTCATCGTCCACATTGTCCCCTTAGTGTTACACGTGGGAACTATTGAGTTTAAGTGCTTTGACATGGTAGAATCAAACAAAAGCTGGAGAACCAGAACATGACTCTTGTCATCATGCTAATTTTATTGACTTGCAATATTCATTGTCTTTTCTATTTTTTGAGGTTTTATTACATATTTATAGGTTTATTTCCTTTTCTTCTTTCTAAAAATCAAGATATAATTGACATGGTAACATTCTATTTCTTTCTGGTGTCTAATATGATGATTACTGTGAAATGATCATCACAGTACGTAGTTAAAAATTTACAATTTTTTTTCTTGTGGTGGAACTTCTTTATATTTTAACCTACAAATGGATATACCAGATGGATTTGGATTTATGACACAAGATCAAACTGAAAATGCCCAAATCAAACAATCAGCAAAGAGAAACTTGATACGGTTCAGCTGACCTATCAGACAAGCTTGCTCTTTGATACCAGGATTTTGAAGGCATTTCAATGCATTATATTATGGGTTATAGCAAATATAATTGGTGACTTAACTTGAGTATTTAAGTCACCACAAAAGAGTTGATTTGAATATTTAAATCACCCTGGAATATAAGAAGAAATGCATAGTTTCCCTATATGTAAAGTTTTACCCCAAGTGGGAAAAAAAAGACTCCCAAACAAAGTCTGGATTCTATTTAACAATAAGCAGGCTGATACTTTTGGGGAGAGAAGTGTACTGATGTTTTCCATAGAATATGAACTGTATTAGAAAAGAAGCCTTGCTGGATGGATACAGGAATAAGTGGACAGATACGTGATAATATAAATATCCTTGATAATCATGGCAACCCACTCCAGTATTTTTGCCTAGAAAATCCCCATGCACAGAGAAGCCTGATGGGCTACAGTCCACGAGGTCACAAAGAGTGGGACATGAATGAGCAACTAAGCACAGCACAGGGAAATTTTTTTTTTTTTTTTTTTTTGACAGCACAGGGAAATGTTAATTGTACTATCCAGGCCATGGGTAGATAGGTATTCACAGCATATTTCTCTCAACCTTAGGTAGATTTAAAATTTTTCAATAAAAAGTTAGAAAAAAAATATGAATGTGTGGATTAAATTATTTTGTTGTTCAGTTGCTAAGTCGTGTCCAGCTCTGCGACCCCATGGACTGCAGCACACCAGTCTCCCTTGTTTATTGCTATCTCCAAAACTTGCTCAGATTCGTGTCCATTGAGTCAGTGATGCTATCTAACCATCTCATCCTCTGCTGCCTCCTTCTCCTTTTTCCTTCAATCATTCCCAGCATCACGATCTTTTTCAATGAGTCGGTTCTCTGCATCAAGTGGCCAAAGTACTGGAGCTTCAGCTTCAGCATCAGTCCATCCAATGAATATTCAGGACTGATTTCCCTTAGGATTGACTGGTTTGAGCTCCTTGCAGTCCAAAGGACTCTCGAGTCTTCTTCAGCACCACAATTCAAAAGCATCAATTCTCCCACGCTCAGCCTTCTTTATGGTCCAACTCTCACATCCATACTTGACTACTGAAAAAAATTGCTTATAGTCAGATTTAATGAAAGAGTCCAAAAAATGTATGTGTTATAGGAAGTCTCACTGTAAGTGAACTTGATACATGCAAATGTAGAATTAATGGTATTGACTGCAATTTATTGAGTGCTTAGTATGTACAAACTGCTTAATTAGTATTATCACTGCAGATAGTGACTGCAGCCATGAAATTAAAAGACGCTTACTCCTTGGGAGAAAAGTTATGACCAACCTAGACAGCATATTCAAAAGCAGAGACATTACTTTGCCAGCAAAGGTAGGTCTAGTCAAGGCTATAGTTTTTCCAGTGGTCATGTATGGATGTGAGAGTTGGACTGTGAAGAAGAATTGATGCTTTTGAACTGTGGTGTTGGAGAAGACTCTTGAGAGTTCCTTGGACTGCAAAGAAATCCAACCAGTCCATTCTGAAGGAGATCGGCCCTGGAATTTCTTTGGAGGGAATGACGCTGAAGCTGAAACTCTAGTACTTTGGCCACCTCATGAGAAGAGTTGACTCATGATGCTGGGAGGGATTGGGGGCAGGAGGAGAAGGGGACGACAGAGGATGAGATGGCTGCATGGCATCACTGACTCGACGGACGTGAATCTGAGTGAACTCCAGGAGTTGGTGATGGACAAGGAGGCCTGGTGTGCTGCAATTCACGGGGTCACAAAGAGTTGGACATGACTGAGCGACCGAACTGAACTGAACTGAATTTTGTTGTTGTTCTTTAGTTGCTAAATCATGTCTGACTCTTTGCAACCCCATGCACTGTAGCCCACCAGGGTCCTCTGTCCATGAAAATTTCCAGGCAAAAATACTGGAGTGGACTGTCATTTCGTTCTCCAGTGGATCTTCCAGACCCAGGGATTCTGAACCAATCTCCTGCATTGCAGGCGGATTTTTTACTGCTGAGCCACCAGGGAAGCCCATTATCTAATTTAATGTAATACAGTTACTATTTGAAGTACATATTATTATCCTTATTTCACAAGTTAGGTAAAGATATAAAAAGGTTACATGACTTGCAGGAAAGTGTATATCCAGTAAGTGGCACAGTTGAGAGGCAAACCACATAAGTCACTGCACTCCAGGAAAGGCAAATCTATTATTATTAAAGTTACTTTGTTTGGCTGTGTCAGATCTTAGTTGTGGCTTGTGGAATCTTCATTGCCATGCGTGAGATCTATTCCCCTGACCAGGGATTGAACCTTGGCCCCCTGCATTGGGAATCTGAAATCTTACCCATTGGACCACCATGGAAGTCCCCAGGAAAAGGACATTTAAATTAGAGATGTTTAGAGATTAAATGTTCCCGCTCCTTGGTAAAAATGACACAAAGGGGATATAGCACTAGAATCCCAGAATTTCTACTCTTTGATCAAGGCTTTTGTCACATAATATCTCTCAAAGTACAATTTTTTGGTTTTGGTTTTTGTTACAAAATGGATTCACTATAGGGTTCTTTTAAGTAACAGATTTCTATAGTGTACTCCAACTATCATACAATATAGCAGAATTTGATCTATATACTTTTTTCAGGTATTGTATATGTCATAAACAGCAGCACCAAGATGCTGTGAACAGTATGTCCAAAAATGTAAATTCCCTTGAAGTTTTGAATGCACTGAAACTGTGCACACTTCTCAGTGGGAGAAACACACAAAATTCTAAAATAAATATGTATTGCATCCATCCGTTTGAGTGAAAATGCTATAATTCTGATAATTATGGATTTTTTTCACAGTTTAATTCCAAATCCGTGTCATTGTGGGATTTTTTTTTTAAGCAATGACTGACTTATATAGTGCAAACCACAAAAAGAAAAAAAAAAATGAATGTAGAAAAGGGAAGTTGAGCATCAGAAGACAAAGAGGGCATATTTATATCCTTTCCTCCACTTGCGTTCCCTCCAGCTTATGTCTTCAATTCTGCTCCCAAAATTCTGCCATGGGAGTGTGGCAGCACCAAGGAAATGAAGAGACCCACTAAAGCTTTCAGGTTTTAAGTTCTCAGCTCTAGTGCTATTGGTCAAATGTTTGGTAGTTTGGGAATAAGAAATCCTGGGTTTAACCTGTGGGCCCACCACTCACTAGAGGATTATAATGAAGCTCTTTATCTTCTGAGTCATTTTTCCATCAGTCATAAACTGATGGAAATAGCTACTTACCTCACAGGATTATTGCCAGCATCGAAGGAAAATGTGTTTATACTTTGAAAAGTGAAAGTGTGTGTTAGTCGTTCAGTTGTATCCGACTCTTTTCAGTCCCACGGACTGTAGCTCCCCAGGCTCCTCTGTCCCAGGGATTCTCCGGGTAAGAATACTGGAGTGGGTTGCCATGCCCTTCTCCAGAGGACTTCCCTGACCCAGAGATGGAACCCAGGTCTGCATTGCAGGCAGATTCTTTACCATCTGAGCCACCAGGAAAGCCCATTAATACCTTGCAAACAAAATGACAAAACCATAAAAACTAAGACCATGCGATGAACAGTTCTTAAACTTTGCCATTTGTTTTTGCCATTTTCTGTAAGGCATAGTTATGTTTCCATTGTGTGATGAAACTGGGAACAAACTTTTGTGATTTCAGAACAAAGAAGACAGCTCTTTATGGGTGGCTTGCATAGCTACACACATTTCAAGTGAGACACTGATTTCCTCTATTATGGACTATCTTTTCAAAGATTTTGGTATAGTTAACAGCCTTGAAAGACAGAGGTAGTGACTATCTCTGGAGCAAAGAACAGTCATGTTTATTGTCCTGTATAAAAGGTTTGGGTTTTGTAACCTCAGGGTCTTTTCTCCCATAACACAATCCGCTGTATGTGTAGTTATCCATCTGGGCCTGTTTGTGTCATCCTGTGGGAAACGGACCTTGGAGAGCAAATGCAGATTTTTTAGCTACTGTCATTGCCGTGTATAATAGAGCAGAGCTCTTGTTTCTGACCCAGGAGTTTTGTGTCTTCTGTCAGTCTTCATGTCTGACTCTTTGCAACCCCATAGACTGTGGCATGCCAGATTCCTGTTTTCCACTGTCTCCTGGAGTTTGCTCAGACTCATGTCCATTGAGTCAGAGATGTTATCTACCCATCTCTTCCTCTGCCAACCCCTTCTCCTTTTGCCTTCAGTCTTTCCCAGCAACAGGGTCTTTTCCAATGAGTCAGTTCTTTGCAAAAGGTGGCCAAAGTGTTGGAGCTTCATCTTCACCATCAGTCCTTCCAATGAATATTCAGGGTTGATTTCCTTTAGGATTGACAGGCTTGATCCTTGTTGTCCAAGAGACTCTCAAGAGTCTTCAGCACCACAACTTGAAGACATCTGTTCTTCTGTGCTCAGTCTTATTTCCCTGGAGAAGAAAATGGCAGCCCACTCCGGTATTCTTGCCTGGAAAATCCCATGGACAGAGGAGCCTGGTGGGCTACAGTTCATGGGGTTGCAAAGAGTCGAACACAACTGAGCAACTGAGCACACCAGCCTTCTTTATGGTCCAAATCTCACATATGTATATGACTACTGGAAAAACAATAGCTTTAACTATATGGACCTTTGTCAACGAAGTAATGTCTCTGCTTTTTAATACACTGTCTAGGTTTGTCATAGCTTTCCTTCCAAGGAGCAAGCATCTTTTAATTTCATTACTGCAGTCACTGTCCTCAGTGATTTTAGAGCCCAAGAAAATAAAANCTTTTTAATACACTGTCTAGGTTTGTCATAGCTTTCCTTCCAAGGAGCAAGCATCTTTTAATTTCATTACTGCAGTCACTGTCCTCAGTGATTTTAGAGCCCAAGAAAATAAAATCTGTCATTACTTCCACTTTTCCCCCCTCTATTTACCATGGAGGAGGGCATGACAACCCACTCCAGCATTCATGCCTGGAGAATCCTGTGAACAGAGGAACCTGGCAGGCTACAGTCCAAAGGGTTGAAAAGTCTTGAATTTTGCAACTGAAGCGACTTAGCAACAGCAGCAGATGGGACCAGATGCCATGACCTTAGATTTTTAAGGTTGAGTTTCAAACCAGCTTTTTCACTCTCCTCTTTCACCCTCATCAAGAGGTTCTTTTGTTCCTCTTCACTTTCTACCATTAGAGTGGTATCATCTGCATTACTGAGGTTGTTGATATTTCTCACAGAAATCTTGATTCCAGCTTGGGATTCATCCAGCCTGACATTTTGCATGATGTACTCTGCATAAAAATTAAATAAGCAGGGTGACACTATACAGCTTTGACATACTCCTTTCCCGGTTTTGAACCAGTACATTGTTCCATGTCTGGTTCTAACTGCTGTTTCTTCACTCAGATACGATATCCTCAAGAGACAGGTAAGATGGTCTGGTACTTCCATCTCTCTTAAGAATTTTGCACAGTTTGTTGAGACCTACACAGTCAAAGGCTTTAGCATAGTCAATGGAGCAGAAGTATATATTTTTCTGGAATTCCCTTCCCTTCTCCATGATTCAGTGAATATTGACAATTTGATATATAATTCCTCTGCCTCTTCAAAGCATAGCTTCAGTTCAGTTCAGTTCAGTC
>SJYX01008152.1:322931-338307 GCA_006410675.1 Oreotragus oreotragus | reverse complement strand
TGATTCCAGCTTGTGTTTCTTCCAGTCCAGTGTTTCTCATGATGTACTCTGCATATAAGTTAAATAAGCAGGGTGACAATATACAGCCTTGACGTACTCCTTTTCCTATTTGGAACCAGTCCGTTGTTCCATGTCCAGTTCTAACTGTTGCTTCCTGACCTGCATACAGATTTCTCAAGAGGCTGGTTAGGTGGTCTGGTATTCCCATCTCTTTCAGAATTTTCCACAATTTATTGTGACCCAGACAGTCAAAGGCTTTGGCATAGTCAATAAAGCAGAAATAGATGTTTTTCTGGAACTCTCTTGCTTTTTCCATGATTCAGCAGATGTTGGCAATTTGATCTCTGATTCCTCTACATCTGGAAGTTCTAGGTTCATGTACTGCTGTAGCCTAGATTGAAGGGTTTTAAGCATAACCTTGCCAGCATGTGAAATGAGTGCAACTGTAAGGTAGTTTGAGCATTCTTTGGCATTGCCCTTCTTTGAGATTGGAGTGAAAACTGACCTTTTCCAGTCCTGTGACCACTGCTGAGTTTTCCAAATTTCCTGACATACTGAGTGCAGCACTTTAACATCATCTTTTAGGTTTTGAAATAGCTCAGCTGGAATTCCATCATCTCCACCGGCTTTGTTCCTATTAATAACAATGCTGCCTAAGGCCCACTTGACTTCACACTCCAGGATGTTCCACTCTAGGTGAGTGACCATATCATCATGCTATTCAGGTCATTAAGACCTTTTTTGTATCATTCTTCTGTGTATTCTTGCCACCTCTTCTTAATCTCTTCTGCTTCTCTTAGGTCCTTACTGTTTCTGTCCTTTATCGTGCCCATCCTGGCATGAAATGATATCTCTTGATATCTCTAATTTTCTTGAACAGATCTCTGGTTTTTCCCATTCTATTTTTTTCTTCTATTGCTTTGCATTGTTCATTCAAGAAAGCCTTCTTGTATCTCCTTGCTGTTTTCTGGAACTCTGCAGTTAGTTGGTTATAGCTTTCCCTTTCTCCCTTGCCTTTTACTTCTCTTCTTTCCCCAGTTATTTTTAAAGCCTCCTTAGACAGTCATTTTGCCTTCTGCATTTCTTTTCCTTGGGGATCATTTTGGTCACTGCCTCCTGCACAGTGTTATTGATCTTAATCCATAGTTCTTCAGGCACTCTGTCTATCAGATCTAATCCCTAAATCTATTCGTCACCTCCACTGTATAATCATAAGGGATTTGTTTTAGGTCATTCCTGAATGATCTAGTGATTTTTCCCTACTTTCTTAATTTAAGCCTGAATTGTGCGATAAGGAGTTCCTGATCTGAGCCACAGTCAACTCCAGCTCTTGTTTTTGCTGACTTTAGAGCTTTTCCATCTTTGGCTGCTAAGAACATAATCAATATGATTTAAGCATTAACCATATGGTGATGTCCCTGTGTAGAGCTCTTGGGTTGTTGGAAAAGCATGTTTGCTATGACCATCATGTTCTCTTGGCAAAACTGTGCTAGTCTATGGCAGGCTAAATTCTTTGTTGGCAAGAAACGTGAAATCTCAGACTCTTCACAGTTCTTGATAAGAAGCTGGGATGTATAACAGAGACAAAACTCTTTTGCCTCTCATGTCTTGAGACCAGGTTCACAAAATATATATCATCTTTTTGGGAGAATAAGAAGCATGTGGTAGGAATAAACACCAGGCTCTGTGGCCAGACTGTCTGGGTTCTAATCATGTCTAAGGCTCTTTTTAGTTTGAATTCCTCCAGAAACAAACTCTATGATAAGGATATGAGAGAAAACAGTTTATTTGGGAGGTAATCCCAGAAATCACTGGTAGGAACTAAGGAAATAAAAAAAGGGGAGGGAAGACTGCTGATAAGTGATGGATTTTTAAGTAAGTTACAACTGTGCTAACAAAAGTTTAATTCCACTCAGAAACTCTTAGTAGGCAATATAGAACATTTGCCTGAGGGGTGAGGGACCCGAGATATTTTATACCAACTCCCATTCATCATTGATTGAGGGCTCCTGGGAGGAGGTTCGGACAGATTCTAGGCTTTTCTGGCCTGTCTAGCATACAGCAAAACATACACAGAGTGGCCTGCAGCAGGCCCTGGCAGTTAGAAGTATGGCCTGGGTGTGCACTACATTGATAAGGCCAAGGAACTATAGTTGGCACACCCACAGCCTTTGCTACAGACATCCTCTATCAATATATTCCTAGGAGGTCACTCAACCTGTTTAAGCCCTAGTTTCCTCCTCCATAAAATGGAAATAATAATAGCTCCAACCACCTAGGGTTGAGAGAAGGATTCCAGATTCAATCCATGTAAAATACTTAAAGTAGGTCATAGCATTTCCTAAGCACATAATAAAATGTTGGCTATTGTTATAGAAGAAGGTGACATTTATTGATTGATTAGTATTTCCATGTCATTCTCTGATATTCTGGAGGTCAATTTCTAATGCCCAAACATCAAGAAGTTTGATTTTAGTAACTGCCTGTGATGGACTCTTAAAAGATTCAAGGTGTATTTATATTCGCCATTTGTCAAGGGCCAACATTGGCTGTCTCGTGGGAGGTACCAAGAAAGATGTGTTTAAAACATTATTCCTATTTAAATTTCTTTAGAGAATTTTATGGGGCTAAGCACTCCTAAACTCTTTAATTTAAAGATTAACTGCTTCGTCAGAGAAACCAATTAAACTATTTGAAGTGTCAGTAACATAGCAGTTTTAAACTCAGTTTTCTATTCTTCTATTACAGGAATGAGAATATAAAAGAGAACTATATTTTAAACTCAGTTTTTTAGTATTATGTACCATTTATGTCAGTTCAGTTCAGTCACTCAGTCGTGTCCAACTCTTTGCGACCCCATGAATCACAGCATGCCAGGCCTCCCTGTTCATCACCAACTCCCGGAGTTCACTCAGACTCACGTCCATCGAGTCCATGATGCCATCCAGCCATCTCATCCTCTGTCGTCCCCTTCTCCTCCTGCCCCCAATCCCTCTCAGCACCAGAGTCTTATCTAATGAGTCAACTCTTCACATGAGGTGGCCAAAGTATTGGAGTTTCAGCTTTAGCATCATTCCTTCCAAAGAAATCTCAGGGTTGATCTCCTTTAGAATGGACTGGTTGGATCTCCTTGCAGGCCAAGGGACTCTCAAGAGTCTTTTCCAACACCACAGTTCAAAAGCATCAATTCTTCAGCGCTCAGCCTTCTTCAAAGTCCAACTCTCACATCCATACATGACTACTGGAAAAACCATAGCCTTGACTAGACAGACCTTAGTCGGCAAAGTAATGTCTCTGCTTTTGAATATACTATCTAGGTTGGTCATAACTTTTCTTCTAAGGAGTAAACGTCTTCTAATTTCATGGCTACAGTCACCATCTGCAGTGATTTTGGAGCCCAAAAAGATAAAGTCTGACACTGTTTCCACAGTTTCCCTATCTATTTCCCATGAAGTGATGGGACCGGATGTCATGATCTTCATTTTCTGAATGCTGAGCTTTAAGCCAACTTCCTGCAAATCAGCATCATGGTAGCTATGGAATTCACCAAAGGAAAACACTCAAGAATTTTAGTAATCCTCTTGGTAAAATTCTGCTGTTATGCTAAACACAAGAGAAAGAAAGCATGGTTTACCAAGGAACAGACATATTTATGGAAACCAGCTCTTCAAAGGTCTATGAATGCTTGTGTGCTCAGTGGCTTCAGTCATGTCTGACTCTACAGATCCTATGGATTATAATCTGCCAGGCTCCTCTGTTCTTGGAATTCTCCAGGCAAGAATACTGGAGTCGGTTGACATGCCCTCCTCCAGGGGATCTTCCCAGCAATCAAACCTGTATTTCCTGCATTGCAGGTTGATTCTTTACTGCTGAGCCACCAGGGAAGCCCTCAAAGGTCTACAGATTTGCCTATTTCCTAATCTAACAAAATCCTTGATCTCCATTACCTTTAATTGTCCCCAAACAGTCCTCTTGCCTTGCTCTGCTTTGACTTTTGATCTGTTATTTAAAGAATTCTCACTTTTATAAATGTATTATGTGTCTTAAATTAAGACTTTTCAGTTTTTATGTTAAGTCTTTATACTGAGGAAATTGTCTCAAGCATTTTGCCCAAAATCCTTTTTCACTTTTGCAGTTGCTAATTTAGATATTATTTTCTATGTCTAAATCTGAAGCTATCTTAATGCAATATATATGTGGATATTTTTTAAAAGTTAAGAAAGTTGTCATCTTTCTAAAAATATCTTACCAGTGTTTAGACTGAAAGATTTTGACAGTTTTAATGAGACGTTTTATTTTTAGGTACTTCTTTTTTTCCACATTTAAATATCTTACATTTGAATTTTATTAAATGGTACTTATTTTTATTATAGACCAAGAAATGTTAGAAAAACCTGTAATTCTTTTCTTCCATTAATCAACTTAGAAAAGTTTTTTTTTTTGATGTCTTACTGGCCTATAAAATTTTTCTAAGTAGGAGGTAGAATAAATTTCCTATAAACTTAATTCATATATACTATAGCATTATTTTTATTTCTTGAATTTTCTAGCTATTTTCTTCCCCTCTCAGCATCATTTTAATAAAACATATTGCTATAGATAATATGAATCAAATGTTTTTATCTTAAAAAGAGGTCATTAGGGAGAAAAAATAAATAAAATTCATGATTTAACTGATGCTCTTAAGAAAGTACATAAGTCAAGTTAAAAAATAAGTTCAAATTGTATTACACATTTATGGGTGTTAAGAAATTATTTTAAATGTTATAAGTAGTCTGTATATATACATAGTTATAAAAATAATACATCTTTATTTAGTAATAACTGTTTGAAATATCTCTTTGCTACATTTATTTAAATTTTTAAAATTATTCTTACTTCTGAAATGTAAACGTCAATTCATATCCTCTGAAAATGGATTTCAATTCTTGCTTTTTCTTTGAATTCCTCCTTGGATATTAAACTCCATTTTTAAAAGTCAACATTTATTTATTATTTTATTTATTGATTGATTGATGTTTACTATGCTTTATTAATTTGAAATTAATTAGGAAAAGCAAAACTCAACTAATTCTCAAAAAGAATTGAGATTACAATCCAAAATGATGAAAGAAGAAGGGATAGATACAACTTTAAATTACTTAAAAATCTTTTAAGTAATACATCATTGGTAGAGTGCATGAAAAAGAAGTCACTAACTCATGTAAAGTGATTGATTTAAGACGGCAAATTAAAATAGTAAACCATCATTATCAAATGGCATTGATACTATATATATGACAGCACTGAATCTCTGCTTATTTATTACTTTCTACTCTCCTGCTCACAGCACAGACACATGAAAATCTGGAAAGATACCCCTAACCTATATATTTACATAGTAAAATAATTGTTGCTATTCTGAACAGTGGTATTTTTTAATTTATAAATTTTAATAGACCTCTTTAAGATTCTGATGAAAGCTCTATTTGAAATATGTCTCCCCACTATTCTGTTCAAAATATATACCCACATTATTGCAGACACAAAAGATCTCCCTTTAGGTACACTCCCTTCCTGCTTAGTAATGTGCTCAGTAGTTCAGCTGTGTCCAGCTCTTTGCAACCCCACGGACTTTAGCCCATCAGGCTCCTCTGTCCATGGGATTGTCCAGGCAAGAATATTGGAGTGGGTTGCCATTTCCTTCTCCATTATTTATTTATTTTTAATTGAAGTTTAGTAGATTTACAATGTTGTGTTAGTTTAAGCTGTACTACACAGTGAATCAGTTATACACATACATACACATATTTTTTTCAGATTCTTTTCCCTTATAGGTTATCATAAAATATTGAGTATAGTTCCCCATACTATACAGTAAGTCCTTATTCCTTTACTTATTAATGCTATGGTGTTCACTTACCAAAGCTTACTGTGTGCTGCTCCTGCTGCTGCTGCTAAGTCGCTTCAGTCGTGCACGATTCTTAGCAACCCCAAGGACTGCAGCCTACCAGGCCCCTCCGTCCGTGGGATTTTCCGGGCAAGAGTACTGGAGTTGCCATTGCCTTCTCCGGGGTGCTAAGCTCCAGGAATAACAAGGTAAAAACAGAATGCTTCTTACTAATCGAATAATGCTACCAAATACTACTACTACTAATAATAGTAGTAATCAAATAATCCCATTGAAAAAGCCTGTGAGAGACAAGTGTGATAAGTGCCATGTACAGAAGCTACCTGACTTCCCCAGCGGCTCAAGGATAAAGAATCCACCTGCAATATAGCAGCCGCAGGAGATGCAGGTTCGATCCCTGGGTTGGGAAGATCCCCTGGAGGAGGGCAAGGCAACCCACTCCGGTATTCTTGGCTGGAGAATCCCAGGGACAAGGAGCCTGGTGGGCCACAGTCCGTGGGGTCACAAAAAATTGCACACGATTGAAGCGACTTAGCACACACTCACAAAGGCTGCCAGGTACTTTGAGAGCATTTCTAGAGAGACCAGACCTAGCGTAGAGAGAAATAGAGAGAGGACTTCCTTGAGGAAGAGACATCTGAATTGAAATCTGAGGGATGCATAGGAGTCAGATATAAAATAATGATTTTTGGCTGCAATTGTGTCTGTAACCTAAGAGGCAACACAGAAGTCTGTATCCAGATTTCAAAATTAAGATGAGCCACAAGTTACAATTAGTGACCCCAACCCTTTTGGTTTTACTGGAGATGTACACCACAACTATTTGCATCTTAAATTACTCTTTTCTTAATAAAACAGATGACAATCTCAACTCTATTTCTGAGAAGATTCCTCTACGTATAAAATGAAATAGGGTATGTGAAAGTGTTCCCTTTTTTCCCACATGAAAGAGTTTGAGGCAGATACTATTTATTATTTCTCCGTGATCTCCATTATTTTTTATTTTCAACATGGCAAGTGGAAAAAGAAGTCCATTCTTTAGAGCAAAGGATTATTTGTTCTCTACAACTAAAACTCTAATCGTTCCCATCCAATTGTTTATTAGCAGTAATTTTTAGTAAGTGGTTCCCTGATAAAGCTGTCTCCTAGACACAGAATAAAGTAAAACAGATCTTATTCTTCCTTAAAAGAATGACTATAGCAAAAATGATATATAAACAACATATCACCAAGAGTATAAGTAAATTTGTTGTTCATTCATTCATTCATTCATTAAATCAGTGTTTAGCTCTAAGGATAGTAGGAGAAACAAGACAATAAAGACAGAAGTGGCCCCTGACTTCTTGAGCTAATAATCCAGCTCTAGTAATCAAATGTTGTGCCTATTTGTAAGATGTGTGTTTGATTTCAGGAACATGTACTAGAAAGCTAAGAACTACTATTTGTTACATAAATCATAAGGCCAGTGATTCCATCAAGATTTATGCGTAGCCCTCAAAGCCATCCACAAGAAGTGGAAGATATCTGAGCTGTTTGCTTTGCTACTTCCCACTTTCTGGCAAATATCCTGGCTGGAATTTGTCTAGATTCCAAGCTGGCAACTCTGCCCCAACTCCTCTTAGTGAAGGGGTAAGAGAATCCCCCTTGGGAATAGGCTAGGCTTCTTGGGAGGCAGGTCATTATGTCAGTGGGAGATTTAAGGTCCAGCTCGATGCACTGTGTAGTAGAGGGCTTTCCTGGCAGACCCACACACCCACCGGACTCTGAGTAAGCTCTGTAGGAGAGGAAAAAGGCTAAGTATGTATCCTCAACAGCTCAGCTTGCAGCCAGCCACACTCAGCATCCTTAAAATGCCACAGGAAATGTCAGCTCATTTCTGGAAAGTCATCCACTGACTAACACAAGTCCAAAAGAACCTCTGAGATTGAGGAGACACCTACCTACTTTGAAGGACATAGCCTCAAAGCAAGGCTGTGAAATTGCACCTGCAAAAGGACTACCACTGTCAAAGCTCTAGCTGCATCAGAAAAACAAAGAATACAAAATGTGTGTTTGGTGACACTTCCATCCCCCCTTTCTTCATCATCTCCTGCCTTTCTTCCCTGCCTGATGGCCAGGATCCTAGTGCATGTACTGGCTGTCCAGTCTCTAAGGGATCCCTGTACATGTGTGCTTGTGTGCGTGCTCAGTTTTGTCTGACTCATTGTGATCCTACGGACTATAGACTGCCTGGTTTTTCTATACCTGGGATTTTCCAGGCAAGAATACTGGAGCGGGTTGCTATTTCCTTCTCCAGGGGATCTTCCCAACCCAGGCATTGAATCCATGTCTTCTGCATCTCTTGCATGGCAGGTGGATTCTTTGCCTCTTGAGCTATCTAGGAAGTCTGACATATTTTGAGGCTAATCAAACCCTGCTTTAACAAAAGTTAATTCCATTCCTTATGGGCCCCATTTTTTTCTAGATGGAAGAGAATAATTTGAAAAACCCATTTTGATAAATTGTTAGTGGTGATCATAGATTTAGGACAGTGTCTGGCATATAAATGCTTCCTGAGAATATAAACACATCTGGTAATCTCTCTAGTCCATATGTACATATTCTAACAGAGGCTACTTGGAGACATTAATTAAATGTATGTATACAGAGACAGGCATTACAATTTAAATGTTCCAGTTCTAGATGTGAGTTATATTTGGGGGGTATATCACCCATTTATTAATTTTGTACTCTCACATAATTTTAGCATAAGGTTTAATGAACTTGGTCCTATGGGCTAAATTGACATTCTGTGAATATATATTGAGCCCAAAGTACACTGCTGGAAATTTAAGCTTTGTCCATGAGGTTGACTATTTCTGGGCACTGCTACAAACCCCAGAAATAAAATTAGTGACATGTTCTCATTAGAGATGACTTGAGTTAAATAGTATACCCTCAGATTAACTTTATCATCTGTTCAACACAGAGTTCTTACAAAAGGCCTCGGAGTAAATATAGTCTTTTAAATATAAAAATTGGGGAATGTTGACAGCTGCCAAGCCCGTGTAGTCTCTACACATTTACATGCTGAGCAAACATGTCAGTCAGTCTGCCTGACCTACTCATGCCCTTTTCCTGAGAACCTGTTTCCATTGCTTCTGGTGAATGGGCAGCGAGCCATTTGACCTCATCCTCCTGACCCCAGCTGATTGCAACAGGGATGAAAGAGACAGACAGAAAGAGAAGAGTCAAGTCAGTAGGTATTGAGAGAGACACCAGTGACCATGTCGTTCCAGAGAGAGAAAAAGAAAGAGAGAAAGATAGAGAGCACACATCTTGATTCAAGAGAGCTTTCCAAGTCCCCTTCTTTGGATTCTGTGAGTGGCTCAGATACACTCCCTATCTCAAGCCTGTGAGATAATCTGTGTAACAGAGAAGGCTGGTTTCCATTGCAGGACTATCCAATAGAAATATTGGTTGGAATGGCCAAAAAGTTCGTTTGGGTCTTTAGTGTTATGGGAAAAAAAACCCAAATGAATTTTGGGCCAACCCAATAGAACACAAGCCACATATGTAATTTAAAATTTTCTAGTAGCCTTGGTAAAAAAGTAAAAAGAAACAGATAAAATTAATTCTAACAACATAGTTTATTTAACTCAGTTATTCACAAAGTCACAATCTTGCCATTTAAACATATAATCACTAAAAGTTATCAATGAGATATTCATATCCTTTCATTCATGCTAAAGTCATCAAAGGCTGGTATGCACTTTATGCTTATAGCAGATTTCAGTTTGAATGAACCACATTCCCAGCATCCAATACCCACACATGTGTCTGGTGGCTACCATATTGGATCCCAAAGACAAAGCAATCACTGGGCAACAGTTATGCTCTTAAGGAACCTCAGTTCCTGGCTACTTTGCATCTAGCAAGGGCCCAGTGACTAGATATTGCCAAAAACTTGGGAATAGAAGTTATGCACGTCACTTCTAAGGTGAAGCACGTGTGGCTTCTTCACTCTCTGCCCCCTTTCCCAAGCTTGATGCAAATGAACATGCAGCCTGTGAAAGCTGGTGCAAGAAGGAAGAAGTATGGGTCCTTGGATCATCACTTTGAGGAAAGCCTGCCATCAATCAAACAAATTTGCTTTGGATATTACACAGGTAAGAAATAAACTTTTTTTGCTTGAACAACTAGAAAATTTGGGGGTTTGTTTGTTTAGCCATTAGCCTATACACTCTAATATGTCCATATTTTCCTGTGCTAGTTTTAAACGCTTTTTCTATTTCTTTCAGCAAGTGATACCCTAACATACATGCACAAGTACTTGGGTATACACATGTGCACAAGTACAGATACAGTAGCTACTTACCTTTGGGTTTTGCAGATGAGTAATTCATCTATGTATGTTTTACACAGGACATATTTAGGCTACAACATTTTGTCCCAAGGTACAAACCACAAAGCTCAGAAAACCACATGTGAAAAAAAGCTTCATGACACCCGGATTTGGGGATGATTTGTTGAGTATTGCCTGTAAAGTCACATACAATAAAAGATAAAATAGAGAAACTGAACTTTATTAGAGTGAAAACTTGTGTGCACCATAAGACACTATTAACAGACTAAAAGATAATCCACAGAATGGGAGGAATTATGTGCAAATTATATGTATATATATATATATGATAAGGGATTAGTATAAAGAGTATGTAGAGAATTCCTAATACTCAAGGAAAAAAAACAAAAAACAATTCAATTCAAAAGTAGACAAAGGGACTTAAATAGACCTTTTTCCCAGGAAGATATACAAGTAACAAGCAAGCTCACAAAAAGATGCCCAACATCACTAACATTTGCTCTTCAGTTGTTAAGTCATGTCTGACTCTTTTCGACCCCATGGACTGCAGCATGCCAGGCTTCCCTGTCTGTTATGATCTCCCAGAGTTTGCTCACACTCGTGTCTATTGAGTCAATGATGCCATCCAACCATCTCATCCTCTGTCATGCCCTTCTCATCCTGCCTTCAATCTTCCCCAGCATCAGGGTCTTTTCCAATGAGTCATTCAGTTTAGTTCAGTTCAGTTGCTCAGTCGTGTCCAACTATTTGCAACTCCATGAACTGCAACATGCCAGGCCTCCCTCTCCATCACCAACTCCCGGAGTTCACTCAGACTCATGTCCATTGAGTCGGTGATGTCATCCAGCCATCTCATCCTCTGTCGTCCCCTTCTCCTCCTGCCCCCAATCCCTCCCAGCATCAGAGTCTTTTCCAATGAGTCAACTCTTCACGTGAGGTGGCCAAAGTACTGGAGTTTCAGCTTTAGCATCACTCCTTCCAAAGAAATCCCAGGGCTGACCTCCTTTAGAATGGACTGGTTGGATCTCCTTGCAGGCCAAGGGACTCTCAAGAGTCTTCTCCAACATCACAGTTCAAAAGCATCAGTTCTTCGGTGCTCAGCTTTCTTCCCAGTCCAACTCTCACATCCATACATGACCACAGGAAAAACCATAGCCTTGACTAGACGGACCTTTGTTGGCAAAGTAATGTCTCTGCTTTTNAGTTGGAGCCCTCCCAGGCTTTCGAGCTGGTGTGAGCTGCCTGCGGAACTTGAGCCTCTTAGTGAAGGCGTCTGGGTTAGCGCGCGTATTTGCCCTAATGGGGGAGATCTGTAGGGTTTGCAAAGTAGTGCAAAGAGCTTCAGAATTCTGTGAAAATGCGGGAATCTGGTTGGCCGGAGTCTCAAGTCTGTGAGGAAGAGCAGTTTCTGTAGCCTACGGCCTGCAGGAGACAGGCAGTAAGAGTTAGGTCTGTAGCTGTGGAAGTAGGTCAGCGAGAAGTCTGTGAATTTTATGAGCCAAAGTAGAGCCTTTGCTTTGTTCAGTCGACTGAACTATGTGACTGTTACACACGTTCTGTAATTTAATTAGCTCTTGAGTCTTCAACTTCCCAGGAGCCCCACGAGTACCCGAGATATGTCCAGGGGAGAGCGACGCTTACGAGCTACCGGTAGATGGCATCCCAGGTCCCTTGCAGAGCTAAGTGGCTCTGAGCCCAGAGCCTAGTGAGCTAGCTTCTCGATGGAGCTGGAGGTATTGATGGCTGTGTGATGGACTGGACCTGGTAAAGTTATCTCAAAGTCTCCGATTCTTTAGGTCTCTGTGACTTTCTTTCTGTGAGTAGTTAACAGGCGGCTTTACTAAACACCAATGGTGCGCTAGGCAAAATGAAAAAAGAAAAAGAAAAAAATGTTCTGCTCTTACAGAACTGCTCAGATTGTCTTTCTAATACTTCTATAAGGCTCAGTTCAGTTCAGTCGCTCAGTCGTGTCCGACTCTGCGACCCCATGAATCGCAGCACTCCAGGCCTCCCTGTCCATCACCAACTCCTGGAGTTCACCCAAACTCATGTGCATGAGTCGATGATGCCACCCAGCCATCTCATCCTCTGTCGTCCCCTTATAGAGGGTAAAATTAGAAGAGTTTTGTGTCGTGGAAAAAGCTCAAATTTGAAGTCATTTGGTTTGCTAAGGACACTATACTAGCTGTATTAGGCAAATTACTTATGACTAGCTAAATTTGGGTAAATTACTAGATTTAAAAAAATAAACTTTTAAAAAAGGTTTTTATTATCGGGATCATTTTAAAAGTCTTTATTGAATTTGTTATAATATTGTTTTTGTTTCATGTTTTTGATGTTTTGGTGGGAGGCATTGGAATCTTAGCTCCCCACCAGGAATCCAACCCACACCCCTTGCATTGAAAGGCTAATGGCAACCACTGGACCACCAGGAAAATCCCTAAAAATAAACTTTTAATTTTAGAATAATTTTAGATTTACAGAAAATTTGTGAAGATACTACAGAAAGTTTTTGTGTACCCCACACTCAATTCTCCACTTTGTTCTCCACAATTGTTTAATAACATCTTACATTAGTATGGTACATGTGCTATAATTAACCAATATTGATACATTATATATATCAATACATGTAAATATGTATTTAGGATACATTCTAAGGAGATCAGTCTTGGGTGTTCATTGGAAGGACTGCTGTTGAAGCTGAAACTCCAATATTTTGGCCACCTGATGCAAAGAGCTGACTCATTTGAAAAGACCCTGATGCTGGGAAAGATTGAGGGCAGGAGGAGAAGGGGACGGCAGAGGATGAGATGGTTGGATGGCATCACCCACTCAATGGACATGAGTTTTGGTAAACTCTGGGAGTTGGTGATGGACAGGGAGGCCTGGCGTGCTACAGTCCATGGGGTTACAAAGAGTCTAACACAACTGAGCAACTGAACTGAACTGATACATTATCATTAAAGTCCATACTTTATTCTGATTTCCTTAGTTTCTACCTAATGTCCCATCTAGAATAACACAGTAGGTTTAGTTTTCATGTCTCCTTAAACTCCTCTTGGTGTTGATATTTTCTCAGACTTCCTTGTTCTTGATGATCTGGACAGTTTTATAGACAATTTTGTTGATCAGATATTTCAGATATTTTGTAGAATGTCTTTCAGCTGGAATTTGTTTGATGTTTTTCTGATGAGGAATCTATTGCAAATCCATTTTCCCATTCTGTAGCTTGACTGTTTATTCTCTTAGTGGAGTCTTTCAGTATGCAGAGGTTCTTTAACCTGTCCAGTTTACATCTTTTTGTTTATATTCAATGGTTTTTATGCCCTATTTAAAAAGTCTTTGTCTACTTGGAAATGAGTGTATTATCTTAGGTTATTGTCTAGAAACTTTATTATTTTACCTCTTATTTAATCATCTGGAATACATTTTGTGTATAGTGTGAAGTAGATGTCAAGATTCATTTTTCCCTCATATGGTTATTTAGTTGGAACCAGAAACTTTTACAAAAACTGTCATAATACAATTTCCAAAAAGTTAAGAGCAAGATTCTTACAAGAAGCTAGAATGAACATATATCAAAGATAAGCAGGTAAAGCATGTGTAATGAGCAATTGAGGAAATTAGGTATTATATTAGTCAGAGTTCCGGGTGTGTGTATATGTAGATATACAAATGGAGAGGTTTTATTATAAGGAGTTGGCTCACAGTATTGCGGAGGCTGACAAGTCCCAAGCTGTCAAGCTAGAGACCCAGGATAGCTGATGGTGTAGTTCCAGTTCCAGTCCAAAGGCCTGAGAACCAAGAAAAATGCCAATATAGTTACAGTCTGAAAGCCGGCAGCCTGAAGACCCAGGCAAAACTGATTTTTCAGTTTGAGTCCACTGGTAGGAAAAAAGACTCATGTCTCAGCTCAAAGGAAGTCAGTCAGAGAGAAATTCTCTTCTTCAATCCTTTTGTCTATTCAGGTCTTCCACTGATTAGATGAGGACCCTCCCCCGCCCCACCACATTAGGGAGAGCAATCTGCTTTATTCAGTGAAAGTGAAAGTTGCTTAGTCCTGTCCAACTCTTTGGGACCCCATGGATTATACAGTCCATGGAATTCTCCAGGCCAGAATACTGGAGTGGGTAGCCTTTTCCCTTCTCCAGGGGACTTCCCAACCCAGGGATCAAACCCAGGTCTCCAGCATTGCAGGCAGATTCTTTACCAGCTGAGCCACAAGGGAAGCCCTTCCTGAGTAAAGAAAGCTTTGCTCAGTGTATCTATTCAAATGTTAATTTCATTCAGAACCATCCTTATAAACATATCCAGAATAATNCCCAGGGATCAAACCCAGGTCTCCAGCATTGCAGGCAGATTCTTTACCAGCTGAGCCACAAGGGAAGCCCTTCCTGAGTAAAGAAAGCTTTGCTCAGTGTATCTATTCAAATGTTAATTTCATTCAGAACCATCCTTATAAACATATCCAGAATAATGTTTGACCAAATATTTGGTACCCTGTGGCCCAGTTAAGTTGACACATAAAATTAACCATCCTGGGTATTCACAGGCATTTGAAAAAAGAATGCTAAAATGAGATTTTAGTTTAGATATAAAAGCAGTTAATGTCTACAGGATAGTAATACCATAATGTTTTCTAATAATCAGAAATCCTTTGCATCATCACCAGACAAAAATCTATTTGTTAACATATGACTTCACAGAATTAGCCTTTATTTTTGTTTGTTTATTTATTTGGGGGGTGATTTCTTTTTTAAAAACTTATTATTGGAGCTTTACAATGTTGTGCGTCTGCTGTACAACAAAGTGAATCAGCTGTATCTATACATATATCTCCTTCCTTTCGAGCCTGTCTCCCACCCTGCCTCCCCTCCCACCCATCTTGGGCATTCAGTTCAGTTCAGTCGCTCAGTCCTGTCCGACTCTTTGCGACCCCATGAACTGCAGCACGCCAGACCTCTCTGTCCATCACCAACTCCTGGAGTGCACTCAGACTCACGTCCATCGAGTCAGTGATGCCATCCAGCCATCTCATCCTCTGTCGTCCCCTTCTCCTCCTGCCCCCAATCCCTCCCAGCATCAAGTCTTTTCCAATGAGTCAACTCTTCGCATGAGGTGGCCAAAGTACTGGAGTT
>SJYX01008152.1:311310-322696 GCA_006410675.1 Oreotragus oreotragus | reverse complement strand
CCCAGGGTTGATCTCCTTCAGAATGGACTGGTTGGATCTCCTTGCAGTCCAAGACACTCTCAAGAATCTTCTCCAACACCACAGCTCAAAAGCATTAATTCTTCGGCACTCAGCTTTCTTCACAGTCCAACTCTCACATCCATACATGACCACTGGAAAAACCATAGCCTTGACTAGATGGACCTTAGTCGGCAAAGTAATGTCTCTGCTTTTGTATATGCTATCTAGGTTGATCATAGCTTTCCTTCCAAAGGGTAAGCGTCTTTTAATTTCATGGCTGCAGTCACCATCTGCAGTGATTTTGGAGCCCCCCCAAAAAAGTCTGACATTGTTTCCACTGTTTCCCTATCTATTTCCCATGAAGTGATGGGACCGGATGCCATGATCTTCGTTTTCTGAATGTTGAGCTTTAAGCCAATGTTTTTGCTCTCCTCTTTCACTTTCATCAAGAGGCTTTTTAGCTCCTCTTCACTTTCTGCCATAAGGGTGGTGTCATCTGCATATCTGAGGTTATTGATATTTCTCCCGGCAATCTTGATTCCAGCTTGTGTTT
Organism: Oreotragus oreotragus; assembly: GCA_006410675.1. Classification (NCBI taxonomy): domain Eukaryota; kingdom Metazoa; phylum Chordata; class Mammalia; order Artiodactyla; family Bovidae; genus Oreotragus; species Oreotragus oreotragus. Next base: position 322,143 of record SJYX01008152.1, on the reverse strand, counting down.
CTTCCAGTCCAGCGTTTGATGATTCAAATGGTTATGATGGCCACCTGATGCAAATAGCCGACTCATTAGAAAAGATTCTGATGCTGGGGAAGATTGAAGGCAGGAGCAAAAAGGAACGAAAGAGGACAAGTTGGTTGGATGGCATCACTGACTCAATGGACATGAGTATGAGCAAACTCTGGGAGAGAGTGACAGACAGGGAAGCCTGGCGTGTTGCAGTCCACGGGGTCGCAAAGAGTTGGACACAACTGAGAGACTAAACAACAAAGATGATTAAATTTAAATTTTATGCTATTGTATTTTACCACTGTAAAAAGTTTCATCAAGAAATCTTATTAAAAAATCGAGACAAATGCAATCAAAGACCAGAATTCTAAGAGATTTGATGAGCCGACATGGAATTCATCATTGCCAAAAACTTTTCCAAACCCAAAGTATAGATGGATAGGAAGGAATAGTTAGATAATGGTATAATTATTTAACAAGATTTTTTTTGGTATTATACAGACATAATCATGACAAAGTACTAAAGGCATTGTGTTAGGTACTGTGATAACCTTACAAGAAATAGATCTGTATTCTCATGGAGGGAAATTCTAAAGCATACAGTTGTTAAATAACTGGCTTAAGATCATTTACCCAGTACTCTCAACATTCACATTATTCACATTTTAGGCTGGATGATTCTTTGTTGTGGGCAACAGTCCTGTGCAATTGTAGGATGTTTATCAGCATCTCTGGACTCTAGATGCAAGCCACTCCACCTCCCTATCAGATTGTGATAAAAGATAATAACATATGCCAAAGTCACTGCTTGAGCACCACTGCCAGTACCAAGAGGTTACTAAGGTTAGAGAGGTCTGGCAAAACGCCTGCCTTAGAACTGGACTTTCAGAAGACAACTAGCTAGGATCAATTTAGAAGTAAAATCGAGACAAATGCAATCAAAGACCAGAATTCTAAGAGATTTGATGAGCCGACATGGAATTCATCATTGCCAAAAACTTTTCCAAACCCAAAGTATAGATGGATAGGAAGGAATAGTTAGATAATGGTATAATTATTTAACAAGATTTTTTTTGGTATTATACAGACATAATCATGACAAAGTACTAAAGGCATTGTGTTAGGTACTGTGATAACCTTACAAGAAATAGATCTGTATTCTCATGGAGGGAAATTCTAAAGCATACAGTTGTTAAATAACTGGCTCAAGATCATTTACCCAGTACTCTCAACATTCACATTATTCACATTTTAGGCTGGATGATTCTTTGTTGTGGGCAACAGTCCTGTGCAATTGTAGGATGTTTATCAGCATCTCTGGACTCTAGATGCAAGCCACTCCACCTCCCTATCAGATTGTGATAAAAGATAATAACATATGCCAAAGTCACTGCTTGAGCACCACTGCCAGTACCAAGAGGTTACTAAGGTTAGAGAGGTCTGGCAAAACGCCTGCCTTAGAACTGGACTTTCAGAAGACAACTAGCTAGGATCAATTTAGAAGAGTGTCATATACCAAATTATCAAACCAAGGACAAAGATGGGAGTTTGGTGACAGAAATAAGCTGACATCTATTAGTACTGAGCAATTGAACTAGGCCTTCTCTGGTTTCCCCCGATAATAATACATGATTTATCCAGGGCTTAGAGTTGGGGTTAAGCTTAGAGGGGTGTATGTGCAGAGACTAGGAGACAGTAAGAATAGAAAATCAGGCAGCTCATGCCAAGGTAGCATAGCAAGGCAAGAATTGTTTCAGCTGGGACAATTCAAAGTACCATAGAAGAGGGTACCCTAAAGAGAGCTGAATGCCGAAGAACTGATGCTTTCAAATTGTGTTGCTGGAGAAGACTCTTGAGAGTTCATTGGACAGCAAGGAGATCAAACCAGTCAATCCTAAATCAACCCTGAATTTTCACTGGAAGGACTGATTCTGAAGCTAAAGTTGAAGTTCCAATACTTTGGCCACTTGATGTAAAGAGCTAACTCATTGGAAAAGACTCCGATGCTGGGAGAGATAGAGGGCAGGAGGAGAAGAGGGCGACAGAAGTCATCACTGACTCAATGGACATGAGTTTGAGCAAACTCTGAGGGATCGTGAAGGACGAGAAACCTGGCATGCTGCAGTCCATGTGGTCGCAAAGAGTTGGATATGACGTAGAGGCTGAACAACAACCACAGAAGCGTTGTCATCTATGTGGAGGATTTTTTTAAGCTACTTCATCTTATTAAATTTAATGCAATTTTTGAATTCAACTTCATGTAATAATAATCTCTCCATTAATTAACATTTCCTCAAACATTTGCCAGGAGAATGAATGCTCCAGAGAAACTGCCATGCTTATCTTATCTTACCTGGCCAAGGTTTGGTCAGCATACCACTACCTCACCCACATACCTCAGTTTGAGAAGAAAAGCAACAAGGGGACCGGACCTAAGTAGAGCTATTTTTTAAAAGGCAAATCTAGGTGGTTGTAAGGGATGGAAACTCATTCAAATGAATTCCAACTGAAAGGAGGGTTTCTTTTTAGGAAATGGAGCTCTCACATAAATGAGATGCAGCTGGGAATGGCGCTGAAACCTGAGGAGCTGCCAAGGTTGCTTTATCTTTTGGTGGCTGCATAATTCTTCTGCTGCACATAATTTCATAAGCATGCTGTCTTCTGTTTGGCCAGCCAACTTTCTTTGCTTTCTGATCCTCCATAACTTTGTCTTATGCATGACTTTGGACTGATAAGGGACTAATTCAAGAAGAGACTCTAGATGAGTTTTACATAACTTTCTATGTTGAATTGAGTCTATGTTAATTCTAGATTCCCAGGAGGAAATTCTGATTGGTCCAGTTCGATTAGCTATGCACCCAACATGATTCACTCAGCTGAAAGTAGGAATGAAAACACATGGTAAAAACATGGGCCCCTATACCCCTTTCTTTTGCAGCCCTAGTAGGATGGAGTGGATGGTGGATGGTGGTAGGTGGCAAAAAGGGAGTTTGGGAAGATACGTTTTTGAAAACCCATCTATGACAACTTTAAAATGTGAGTAGCATATGGAAGCGGGGAAGGCAATGGCACCCCACCCCAGTACTCTTACCTGGAAAATCCAATGGACGGAGGAGCCTGATGGGCTGCTGTCCATGGGGTCACTAACAGTTGGACAGACTGAGCGACTTCACTTTCACTTTTCTCTTTCATGGATTGGAGAAGGAAATGGCAACCCACTCCAGTATTCTTGCCTGGAGAATCCCAGGGATGGGGGAGCCTGGTGGGCTGCCGTCTATGGGGTCACACAGAGTCAGACACGACTGAAGTGACTTAGCAGCAGCAGCAGCATATGGAAGAAATTAACTTTTGGAAGATGAAATAGCATGAATAAAGGTACAGCACAAGAGTCAGTAAAATGGATGTAGTCAGTAAATTTTCTAGATTAACTCTGAGATTCAGAGATCATTATATAGTCTGGATTCATTGTGGCCCAAGTTCATATAGGGAACAATTAGGTAAAGAAGCTGGAAATATAGAGTGGTATCAGATTGTTAAGGGTTTTAAGAGGTAAGCTGAGGTGTTTAGACTTTCCAGGGTCTCTGTAATCTCAGAGAACACTCTGTTGGGGGAGTGTTTAATTTGCTCCATTCTGTCTCGCAGCATCAAAAATTTGAAATGATGGACCAATGTTACAGTTTGGTTACAGCTCAGAGTTGTATTAAGGATAGTATACCCAGAGGCATGAGGGTGGGCTGACCCCCAAGAAGAGGCCTCAACCCATCTTGGATCCCACTTTTTATATGTTTTATCTCCTCCTCCCTGAGCCTGCCCTATGCGTATTAGGGCTAGTCAGGAAGGAGGTGTGTTTGTTTCATCTGAGGTTCTCACCCGGGCCTACAGATTTTTCCTTTGTTCCCTTTCCGTGGGCTTTTCCACTTTCTTTGTCTGTCTTTTAGCCACTGCCATCTTGGACTGCTCTTTCCTATTCTAACTACCTAACAATACCATGTTTTTCTATAAAATATTCTTTGGTTGCTAAGTAAGTCCTAGGCTCCAGAGTCAAGTAGCAGGTTAATTTAGTTGTACAGTGTGTCAAGAGGGAGATCACACCATGAAATGACAATCTAGATATATGGCAACTGGAACCTGAGTCTGCTTAGTAAGCTTTTGAGAAAGATAGACTATTTGATATCTCAACTCTTGAAAAATAAAGTCAGTAGATCACTGGAAACAATTAAATACGAAGCCAATAAGCCACAAGTCATTCTGCTTACAAACAGCAACTAACATTTTTCAAGCTTCTTCCCTGGGTTCCACTTTGTGTTAAGCACTTGTATGAATGAAGCAGAGTAAGTGAATGAGGATTTTATTCACTGTCTAGTAAACATACATAAGGGCTTCCCTGTTGACTCAGACAGTAAAGAATCTGCTTGCAATGCAGGAGACCCAGGTTCAATCCCTGGGTCGGGACGATTCCCTGGAGAAGGGAATGGCAACCCACTCCAGTGTTTTTGCCTGGAAAATTCCATGGATAGAGAAGCCTGGCAAGCTACAGTCCATGGGGTCAGAAAGTCTAACACCACTGAGCAACTAGCAACAACCAGCATACATAGCTTTTCTCTTTCAGGGCCTAGAATCTCTGAATTTTGAGGTCTTTGACATCCATACCATGAACATTCTCGTCTAGCACATACTGACAGTTTTCAGTCTTCCTGGTAACTGGATAACCAGGTAGAGAACCTAACTGGGTCAGAACCTAACTGAGCCCAGGTTACACAACACCAGGTCTGAGGAACTAGCAGGCAGTTCCATGCGCAAAAGTGAAGCTGGACTGGATCCTAAGTAATTGGACATAGAGTCCACATTAGAATATCAAAAGTATTTTGTAAACTATGTGTGTCTATAGAGAATTAAAATCTCCTCTAGGACTTAATAAGCCTGCTTCTTGCTTCACATTTAATGCTAATGGTAAACTGAAAAAGATTTCTAGTGACAAGTGATTAGTGATAGTGGTGATTACCGGCTTTTATATGGGCTTTCACCCAAACAGATAGTAAAGAACTTAAAAAATGAATGCTCTAAGGCATAATTTCCTCCCCTTCTTAAATACAAGTTCCTCTAGGGTCAACGATAGTTTGTATTTAACACACTGTCTTATGCTACCCACACGAAATAACAATTTCTAGGCAACTCAGCTAGCCTGTTAATTTGCTTAGCTTTGAATGGATTTCTACCCTGAATACATTACGAATGTATGAATGCATGTATGCCATTATTTATTTTCTTATTCGTTTATTTAACTTTTATAAAAAGTCTCTGTGATTACCATCAATCACATGGATGGACTCCCAGGTGACAAGAGGTTTGGGTCAACTTAGAAGGCCTCTCAATGTGGCCTACACAGCCCAGCTTCCCTGAAAGAAGCCAGCCTCTTAGGATCCATTGGGACAGAGCCAAGTTTGAGATTTATAGGTGTTTCTGAATCCCTAGGACCAAATATCAGGCTGCATTTTATTGGTGTCTTTTTCCCCCTTGTGTGTATAAGTGTTAAAGACTCTACACATCATATTAAAAAGACATCAATATTTAATCTAAATTAATTGTATATTAAACTATCAAAGGAACACTGAGACTCTTCCCTACATCTTTCTTCCCTTCCTCCGCCTCCTGTTTTAAGAAAGGTGTTGTTGTCCTTGTATTATTCACTATCTGGTTCACAAAGATGCTTTGTGTTGTGTGATGAGAGGAAAAACGAGAGCAATTGCTTTCTAGATCTAGAGAGATTAGGATATTACTTTGCATAAATAATGGGAGAATGTGAGTTTCTATTCTTGACCCTCAGGCCAAGTGTCAGAAGAAAATGGGTCTTTGTCTTGGTGAAAGTGTTTGGTTCTGCTTTTCAACAGAGGAGGCATAAGAGTGGGTAGGTGTGGGATCAGGGTTTGAAGAAAGACTCTCACTTTTCTTCTTTTCTGCCTTCCCTTCTCGGGGGCAGACTTTCACAGCCTGAGTCAAAGCTCAGCTCTCTTTTCATTAGAGCAGAAAGTACTGCATGGATGGGGGAGAAAGCAGAAGAGATATTGTGGTGGAGGGCCCAGGACAGGCAGTTTAGGTTGGAATCCCACAGCCTGTGGCACCAAGAAGGTCATTCCTGCCTGAAGCCTCAACGTCTTCATATGTAAACTATGGCTAACAATTCCCTTAGCATTATGTTGTATATAATATAAACTCTATCCCTGTTAACGATCATTATTGCCATTGACACTTGGTGCCTGGGGATACGGAATTTACCTGGTTATTTCTTCAGGGAGGGGTAAGAAGCACCCTGGAAAGATAAAGGAGATGGGATATTAGAGGGGAAGACGGTTGAATGGAGGATCCAGGATGGGAAACAAGAGAGATCAGGGTTGGGAAAAAACTCACTCTGAAAGTTTCAGATGCCTCCTCATGGGGTTATCCCCTCACCCAAGGAAGTGAGGTATGAATTCTTAGCCATAATGAGGTTTAAACAAACGGAGCGTCTAATTTGCAGACATGTGGATGGACCTAGATAGAGCCTGTCATACAGAATCAAGTAAGTTAGAAAGACAGATGTGGAATATTAACACATATTTATGGAATCTAAAAAAATGGCATAGTGATTTTATTTGCAAAGTAGAAGCAGAGACACAGACTTAGAGAACAAACATATGGATACCAAAGGGGAAGGGGCGGCAGGATGAATAGGGGGTTGGGATTGACATATATACATTATTGGTCCTACATATAAAATAGATAACTAATGAGAGCTTTCTATATAGCACAGGGAACACTATTCAATGCTCAGTGGTGACCTAAATGGGAAGGAAATCGAAAAAAAAGGGGATATATGTATGTTATTTTATTGTTGTTCAGTCGCTCCGTCATTCCGACTCTTTGCGACCCCATGGACTGCAGCATGCCAGGCGTTCCTGTCTTTCACCAGCTCCTAGAGCTTGCTCATATCCATTCCCATTGAATCAGTGATGCCATCCAACCATCTCATCCTCTGTTTGCCTTCATCTCCTTCTGCCTTCAGTCTTTCCCAGCATCAGGGTCTTTTCTAATGAGTCAGCTCTTTGCATCAGGTGGCCAAAGTACTGGTGTTTCTGCTTCAGCATCAGTCCCTCCAGAAAATACTCAGGGTTGATTTCCTTTAGGATGGACTGATTTAATCTCCTTGCAGTCCAAGGGACTCTCAAGAGTATTCTCCAGCGCCACAGTTCAAAAGCATCAATTCTTTGGTGCTCAACCTTCTTTATGGTCCAACTTTCATATCCTTACATGACTACTGGAAAAACCATAGATTTGACTATACTGACCTCTGTCAGCAAAGTGATGTCTCCATTTTTTAATACTCATGTCTAGGTTTGTCATAGTTTTTCTTCCAAGGAGCAAGCATCTTCTAATGTCATGGCTACTGTCACCATCTGCAGTGCTTTTGGAGCCCCTCAAAAAATAAATTCTCTCACTGTTTCTATTGTTTCCCCATCTATTTCCCATGAAGTGATGGGACCAGATGTCATGATCTTAGCTTTCTGAATGCTGAGTTTTAAGCCAGCTTTTTCACTCTCCTCTTTCATCTCATCAAGAGGCTCTTTATTTCCTCTTCACTTTCTGCCTAAGGGTGGTGTCATCTGCATATCTGAAGTTATTGATATTTCTCCCAGCAGTCTTGATTCCATCTTGTACTTCATCCAGCCTGGCATTTCTCATGATAAAGGAGTTAAATGAGCGGGGTGACAGTGCACAACCTTGACGTACTCCTTTTCCAATTTGGAACCAGTCTGTTGTTTCATGTCCGGTTCTAACTGTTGCTTCTTGATCTGCATACAGGTTTCTCAGGAGGTAGGTAAAGTGGTTTGGTATTCTCATCTCTTGAAGAATTTTCCAGTTTGTTGTGATCCACACAGTCAAAGATTTAGCATAGTCAATGAAGCAGAAGTAGATATTTTTTCTGGAATTCCTTTCTTTTTCTATGATCCAACAGATGTTGACAATTTGGCCTCTGATTCTTCTACTTTTCTAAATCTAACTTGAACATCTGGGAGTTCTCAGTTCAAGTACTGTTGAAGCCTAGCTTAGAGAATTTTGAGCATTACTTTGCTAGCATGTGAAATGAGTGCAATTGTGTGGTGGTTTAAACGTTCTTTGGTATTGCCCTTCTTTGAGACTGGAATGAAAACTGACCTTTTCCAGTCCTGTGGCCACTGGTGACTTTTCCAAATTTGCTGACATACTGAGTGCAGCACTTTCACACCATTATCTTTTAGGACTGTATATGTATACCTGTATACATTTTGCTGTATAGCAAGAACTAACACAGCATTGTGGCTTCCCTGGTGGTTTAGCAGTAAAGAATTTGCCTGTGATGCAGGAGATGCAGGAGCTGTGGGTTTGATCCCTGGGTCGGAAAGATCTCTTGGAGGAGGGCATGGCAACCTACTCCAATATTCTTGCCCGGAAAGTTCCATGGACAGAGGAGCCTGGCAAGCTACGGTTTATGAGGTTGCAAAGAGTCGAACATCACTGAAGTGACTGAGCATGCACAACACAGCATTGTAAAGCAATTATTCTCCAATTAAAAAAATTTAAAAAAATAACGTATATACATGCATGACTGAACCACTTTACTGTACAGCAGAAATTATCACAACATTGTAAATCAACTAAACTTCAATAAAATAAATTTTTATTTAAAAAATAAAAGAACTGGCATCTTAACAAGGGCTACAACATTTGATCCCACCCCTACCTTCTATATTCAATGCAGCTTTGGAATAAATATAAGCAATCTGGTGGGAGAGACCTGCTCCAGGAGCCTTCAGGGGCCACAGAAGTATCAGAGAAGTCAGAGGCAGCCAAGTGTAAGACAGCTGGGGGCTGTGGTGAGTTTGTGTCTCACCTAAAGGCTTTTAGACTCAAATTTTCAAAAAAGAAAAAAAAAATTGCCCTCTGTACCAAAAGGTTCTGTGTGGTTTTTGTTTTGTTTGCAAGCTCTGCCTTAATTCTTCAATGAGTCAGCGCCAAGGTAGCTTCAGCCAAAGGCACCTGGGACAGTGTCCATGAGCAGGAGGGCTGTCTTTCCTCTGTCTCATTACTCCTGTGTCACACAGAGACCTCATCAGGGGCTTCTGGGGTCCAGAAGAATCATCCTGCAGACAGTGAATGCCTTCTGGATACAGAAATAAGTCTACCCTGTGGCTTACATAATAATGCACTTTTATTGGAACATATATAATTAGTGTTGTCTCGGATCTACAGAAACAATAATAAAACACAATGAAATAAATAGCCAGCAAAACAAAGCATTTATGAAAGATGATCAAAGGTGATGTGTTGCCCTGATTTGGGCAAAATAACCAAATCCTGCAATCCGCACATTTCTTATTTGAACTGCAAGTTCAAATCAGTCCTACACTCTACGTAGGCACTTGAGACACCTCAGTGGACCAAACAAACCAGTTAATCCTAAAGGAAATCAACCCTGAACATTCATCGGAAGGACTGATGCTGAAGCTGAAGCTCCAATACTTTGAGCTACTTAGCAACTGAGCAACAACCATGCAAAGATGTAGTGTCAAAGAAATCTATGTATAGAGGAAAGTATTGCTATGTTAAAGTCTCCACTTTCCACTTACTTGCATGGGTATTCACTGTCCACATGTTTCCATTAGACTTTATTACCAATTCTTTGAAAGCAGAAATTCAGGTCTTAATCTCCCTCTCCTCAGATTTCCAGTTTCCCAGGTATGGAACTTCCCTGATGGTCAGACAGTAGAGAATCTGCCTGCAATGCAGGAGACCCAGGGTCATTCCCTGTGTTGGGATGATCCCCTGGAGAAGGGAATGGAAACCGACTCCAGTATTCGTGCCTGGAGAATCCCATGGACAGGGGAGCCTGGTGGGCCACAGTCCATGGGGTCGCAAAGAGTCAGACACGATTGAGGGACTAACACTTTCACTTTGGCTTCCCTCATAAGTGATAAGAAAAACCCCTTTTGATAATATCCTTATGTTTCTCTAGTCCAATACCAGGAATGTCTCAGAATTCTGAGATTTTATTAAAAACCTTCCTTTGTCAATTGCGATTGAATTGAACAAAAAGCAATTCCCAGTCCTGGCACATGTATCCCAAAGACTGCTTGCCTGGCATTTTTATCTACAACTCACCTGCAGCACTGCTTGTATCGTTAGCTGTGGTTGCAGTTATAAATGTCATGGCTGGAAGGAAACATGTTATAAATTAGTTTCTTCCTATGGCTTGGCAAATCTGTTTACTTATTAGCAAACCTTTATACACAGTTCATACTAAACCCATATATACCAGATGGAAGGAAACAGTAAACACCAGCTGCTATTATACAACAAAATTCAGCTTAATTTAAGTATGTATGAAGTGAAGTGAAGTGAAAGTCACTCAGTTGTGTCCAACTGTTTGCAACCCCATGGACTATTCCAGACAAGAATACTGGAGTGGATAGCCTTTCCCTTCTCCGGGGGATCTTCCCAACCCAGGGATCGAACCCAAGTCTCCTGCATTGCAGGCAGATTCTTTACCCGATGAGCCACAAGGGAAGCCCAAGAATGCTGGAGTGGGTAGCCTATCCCTCTCCAGTGGATCTTTCCGACCCAGGAATTGAACTGGGATCTCCTGCATTGCGGGCTGATTCTTTACCAACTGACCTATAAGGGAAGCCCAAGATTATGTATTACCAAATAAGAAAAAAAAAAAAATAAGAAAAATAGGTAGATTTCTCAGTAATGTTTCTATTAATAGTATAAGGAATCTAAAGTGTATCTAAACCTTTTAGCTCTGCTACACTA
>SJYX01008152.1:293081-307893 GCA_006410675.1 Oreotragus oreotragus | reverse complement strand
CTACTGCAAAGTACTGAGCAGAGTTCCCTGTGCTATACATTAGGTCCTTATTAGTTTTCTGTTTTATATACTGATGTTTAGTTGCTAAGTCGTGTTGGATTCCTTTGGGACCCCATGATCTGTGGCCCACCAGGCCCCTCTGTCCATGGGATTTTCCAGGAATACTGGAGTGGTTTGCCATTCCCTTCTTCAGGGGATCTTCCCCACCGAGGGATCGAACTCGAGTCTCTTGCATTGCAGGTGGATGCTTTGCCATCATACCAGTGGGGAAGCCCATTTTATACACAGTAGTCCCCTGGTGGGCTGCCGTCTATGGGGTCGCACAGAGTCGGATACGACTGAAGTGACTTAGCAGCAGCAGCAGGAGTCAGCCTATGTACCGGCCCAGCGGCACACTCCCTTCTGGTCGCTTGAGCTATATGTTCTAGAGTGCCCCTTGTGTAGGCTGGATGCTCCCTTCTGCTGTGGTGGGGCTGACTACAGTGGGCGTGTCAGTAGGTGGGGCTGAACCCTGGGCCTGGTTGGCTGTGACGCCCTCCCTCTTGAGGTGGCTACGGGCCTGCTGCAAGGTGGATAGGCTTCTTTAGCAATTGGCTGTGAGGCCGTGGGGACGCTGAGCTTCTTTTATCCACTGGTGGGTGGCGCCAGTTCTCTGGGGGTCCGTCTGTGTGGCCTGCGGAGGTGGAGGCTGATGCTAGAAGCTGGGGCTGTGTCTCCAGCGCTAATGGTGTTTGCTGGTCCTGTTGGGGCTGTGCTACAACAGGCTCCTGAGATGGCTGCTTCCAGGCTCCCCGGGGAATTCCAGGTGCCTTCTGTCTCTCCAGGTCGTTCTGACTTGGGCCCTTTTCAGATTATCGTCTCTGCTTGGACTCAGAGCACGTGAGGTTTTGTGTGCCCCTTTAAGAGTCAAGTTCCTGTTTTCTTGTAGCCTCCAACTCTCCCAAACACAAGCCCTGACAGTCTTCAAAGCCAGACTTCTGGGGGATCACCTTCCCAGTAGAGATCCCCCAGGCTGGGGAGCCTGATGATGGGCTTGGGCTGCTAGCTCCTGGGGGAGGACCCCTACGACTGTGATCCCCTCCTGTTTGTGAGTCATTGGCCCAGGGCTGTGGGTCCTGATTGTATCATGTCTGACCCGCCTTCCCGTCGTGTGTGATTCCTTCTGTATGTCTTCGCTGTGAAAATTCTTTTCTACTACTCTCATGTTTTTCTCAAAGATAAGTGCTCCGAAAATAGTTGTAATTTTGGTGTGTCCTTGGGAGGAGGTGAGTTCAGAGTCTTCCTACTCCCTCATTTTGGCCACATCCTCTTTTATGACGTCATTATTACAGAAAAGTCAGACGTGCAGGAAAAGGTTAAGACCACCCACCATCCCCCTCTTCAGAGACAGCCACTGTTACAGAGCTTCACTTCCTCTTTTTTTCACGTTCATGCACTAAAAACAATGAAAAGGAGAGCATTTTATGTAAGTCGCTATTTATTTTTACTTTTGTATCCCTATTTGCATTCTCAAAGAAGCTATTTTTAAAGATTCTTTTTGCTTTCATTGCTCCATGCTAGCCCTTTGGGTGGTAAAAAGTGACTAGTATAATAACAATTAATTCTGTATGAAATTCATGTTGTGATTTTACTGAATACATTTTTTTGGGGTATGATACTGATTCCCTAGTTGTTCATAAGAAAAATGACCAAATTAAATAAAATTATGTTCCCTTTGATTTGAAAACAGTTTAATGGGTAGAAAATAAATATTATGCCACATTTGGATAATATTATATCCACATTTGGATAATGATATTATATGATTTAATATTATATTTTTGATCATTTGTCTTTTACTGACAGATTTTTAAAAAATGGTTATTCAAAATTTCTAGAAATTAAGAAAAAGTTCTTCAAAAATATGGTAAATTGTAAGAACTTGGTGAACTTTAATGGCAGGAAGAGAAGAGCCCTGATCAGACTGTGTTGTATCCTCATATTTTTTCTTTACACATACAGATATATACATTTTTACCCAGGTGAAATTATTGGCTCAAAATTAACACTAAGTGCAACTTTGAGTGAAAAGTCATAGCACACTATATCTAGCCCCTAAAAACACTTCTTATATATGATCATGCTTGTGAACTCCAGTCCCTTTTTCCAATTCCTGCTTTCTTTGAAATACCAATTACTTTCTCTGTTACTGTCCAGGAGCTGGGAAGACAGCTATATAAGTACTTTATAGTGAGATTTTGAGGGAGGACAGAAGGAGCCGTAGCATATTCTCAGAGAAGGGACCTCTAATGGAAATAGACTCCTAATTGATGAAAGTAATAATTAAATATTTATATTTATATATTATATGTATATTGTATCATTTTAAAAATTGATATATAATTCATGTATCAAAAACTCACCCTTTGAAGTGTACAGTTTAGTGGTTTCTACTGTATTCATCACCATGACCTAATGTTAAAACATTTTCTCTTTCCCTTCCTCCCCAACTCCCATTCAAAGTGAGTCCCTAGTCCTCTTTCTTCTCAGCTCTGCAACCACTAATCTGCATTCTGTCTTTGTGGATTTGCCTACTTTGGAAATGTCATATAAATGGAGTCATATAAACATGGCTTTTCATATAAATCATATAAATGTATGTGGCTACTGTCACTAGTCTAATGTTTCCAAGATTCATGCAAGTTGTAACATGTATCGTTACAAGTGATCCCTGACCTATGGTGGTTTCACTGACGATTCTTCAGCTTTATGGTAGTGCAAAAGCAGTACACTTTCCATAGAAACCATATTTCAAATTTTGAATTTTGATCTTGGGTTAGTGATACATGGTATGATTTACTCCTGCTGAGTTGTGAATGGCCCCAGCTTCCAGTCAGCCACGCAGTCATGAGGGTAAACAGCTGATATACTTAAAAGCTTTCTGTTTTTCACTTTCAGTATTGTATTCAATACATTACATGAGATATTCAACATTTCATTTATAAAATAGGCTTTGTGTTAAATGATTTAGCCCAGCTGTAGGCTAATGTAAGTATTCTGAGCATGTTTAAAGTGGGCTAGGCTAAGTTATAATGTTTGGTAGGTTAGGTGTATTAGTAAATACATTTTATGATATGGCTTTATTGTCATGTAACCCTGTTACAAGTCAAAGAAGATCTGTACTTCATTCCCTTTATAGCTGAATAATATCCTATGGTGTGGCTTTGCTAGATTTTGTTTATCCATTCATCAGTGTTGGCCATTTGACTTAGTTATTTCCACTTTTTGGATATTACAAATAATGCTCCTGTGACCATTCATATATGTTTTTGTTTGCATATGACTTTAGTGTTTATGATACAATTTCAGATTTTGATTTGGGTCTCACAAATAATATGTGAGATAAGGCAAGTTTTGCTCTTTCTGCTTTTCAGCTAGGAAAACAGAGGCTCTCAGATAAAACTGGCTAGTATGTGCCAATGTCAGCATTACAATCCAGTTGTACTTGTAAGAGTAGATTGCTGCTGTTGCTGCTGCTAAGTCATTTCAGTTGTGTCTGACTCTTTGCAGCTCCGAAGACTTTCACTCACCAGGCTCCTCTGTCCACTGGATTCTCCAGGCAAGAGTACTGGAGAACGGAGGAAACAGAGTTGCCATTTCCTTCTCCAGGGGATCTTCCTGACTGAGGGATCAAGCCAGCATCTCTCTCTCTCTTTTTTTAAAGTTATTTATTCTTAATTGAAGGATAATTGCTTTACAGTATTGTGTTGCTTTCTACCAAACATCAACATGAATCAGCCACAGGTTTACCCATGTCCCCTCCCACCTGAACATCCCTCCCATCTCCCTCCCCATCCCACCCCTCTAGGTTGTTACCAAGCCCGGTTTTGAGTTCCCTGAGTCATACAGCAAATTCTCATTGGCTGTCTATTTACATATGGTAATACATGCTTCCATATCATTCTCTTCATACATCCCACCTTCTCTTCCCCACCCCCTCAGCCATGTCCGTAAGTCTGTTCTCAATGTCTGTGTCTTCATTGCTGCTCTGCAGATAAATTCATCAGTACCATCTTTCTAGATTCCATAATATACATTAGTATATGATAATTGTTTTTCTCTTTCTGGCTTGGTTCACTTTGTATAATAGACTCTAGTTTAATCTACCTCATTAGGACTGACTCAAATGCATTGAACCTGCATTTCTTAAGTCTCCTGCATTGACAGGCAGGTTCTTTAACACTAGTGCCACCTGGGAAGCCCAAGAATAACTTAAGGAATGTTAACAGAGGCACACTGTTTTCAAAGAAAGATGAAATTTGTTGTTTAGTTCTGTGAAGATGTGAATGTATTTATCCATGCCTATTGGAAAAGCAATGGCTTAATTTACAGATTCCAGAAGAAATTCCGTAGCAAGTGGTCAAAATTTCTCTAAACGGAATTAAAACAGAATTATTCTCAGACTGTGGTATAGGTAGTGGCAGTTTTATTCTTTGTTGTTTCTCAATTTTACTTTCAAGGAAAATGCAAAGACGGATTGTAGCTGTTTGTGGTTCTGATGGTTCACAGAAAGAAACAGCCCCAGATTATTTTTTTTCCTCCTAATTATCATGCGTCTTATCTTGGAGATATGTTTATGACTGCATTTAAATCTTAACACAGTCTATTAATACTTCAGTTCTGGCCTCAGCCACATAAAATAGTATTATTCATGCAAACCTTGCCAAAAACATTCTGAATCAAAACTTGAATAAATTAATAGAATTCTTTTTTGATCATTTGAGTTATTATGTATAAAAGTTTTGCGGGGGACTTTGAAAACAGTTGAATTCAAATTTCCTACCTAATGTGTGTGTTCTGGTCCATGAATTGAATCCCCTTCCCATCTGCGCTCCCATGCCCCAAAGCAGCATCCCTAATAATAAAGAACAGAGCTTAACAACAAACAAAAAAGTTCTGTTCAATTTTTCCATGCTTGGAATGTTTTTTCCCCACACTGTATTCCTGATAAATTCTGACATGTCCTTGCCTTTCCCTGGGTTTCCGGGGTTAACTCCTCTCACCTTGTATCCATGTTCGTATTTTATTTATCACATTGTATTGAAATTATTTGTTTAAATGACTGTGTTCTTTATCAGACAGTGTGAATCTTGAGAGTTATGTATTTTGACCTTTCCAGCATCCAGTAAAATTTCTAGTACAGTCATGCAGTAAAAATTCAATGGATTAGATGGACTTTCAAATAGGATCTTGAGAACTCCACGGTTTGAAGATCGTGAACTTACTATTTGTCTTACCATCAACTAATACTTTCATAGCTAGAAGGATTAAACTGGACCTATAAGATTTAGAAAGTCTCTTGCACATGCTTCCTGCGCTTAGGGAGTTAATGCAGTCTATGCATTGTAGATGTCAAGCCAGACAAAATTAGATTCAAAAGTGATGTTTAGAAGGAGTACCCATGCCTATGTGTGTAATTGATAGGGTATCAATGTGTGAGATATGTAAAAGGATTAGATCTATTGAGATTCCGTCATGGTTTTCTATTATTGGGACATATTATTATTAGCCAGTTGCACAAGGATCAATCAGTCTTTCTTGCAACATGAAATTAACAAGCAATTATACTAAAGGTGGAGCCCAAAAGACTTCCTGTCTGATCAGATGTGGGTGTTAAGAGATAAAAGATTTAAGGATGCCCTCAATATTTTTGAACTGGGCCACTGGAAGGATGATGTTGCTGTTAACTGAGATGGGGGTAGAGGTGTTCATTGTGAAGCAGGGTTGTGTGAGATGATCAGGGGTCAGTCCTAGGCTCTAAGTAGGCACTTGGGACACCTCAGTGAACCAAACAAACAAAGATTCCAGCTCCTGCCATTATATTCTCGGGTTGTTGGGGGTACAGAAATGGGAAACATAAGAAAATCATATAGATGATAGAAGGGATGAGAGCTAGGAGAAAGCACAGAGCAGGGTGTGGGGATCAGGAATGCTGGGGTGGTGTTGGGGCATATCANTCCTAGGCTCTAAGTAGGCACTTGGGACACCTCAGTGAACCAAACAAACAAAGATTCCAGCTCCTGCCATTACATTCTCAGGTTGTTGGGGGTACAGAAATGGGAAACATAAGAAAATCATATAGATGATAGAAGGGATGAGAGCTAGGAGAAAGCACAGAGCAGGGTGTGGGGATCAGGAATGCTGGGGTGGTGTTGGGGCATATCAAGAAAAAGAGTGTTTCAAGCAGAAGAAACTGTTCAAAGTCTTAAGAGAGACAGTACTTGTCAGTTCCTCCTGGGAGCATTGGAGAGTGAATAGTGTGTGTGTGTGTGTGTGTGTGCATTGGAGAGTGAATAGTGTGTGTGTGTGAGCACTGGAGAGTGAATAGTGTGTGTGTGTGCGCATTGGAGAGTGAATAGTGTGTGTGTGTGCATTGGAGAGTGAATAGTGTGTGTGTGTTTGTGTGTATGTGAGCATTGGAGAGTGAATAGTGTGTGTGTTAGTTGTTCAGTCGTGTTGACTCTTTGCAACCCAATGTACTGTAGCCCACCAGGCTCCTCCGTCCATGGAGTTCTCCAGGCAAGAATACTGGAGTGGGTTGTCATTCCCTTCTCCAGGGGATCTTTCTGACCCAGGGATCAAACTCAGGTCTCCTGCATTGCAGGCATATTCTTTTCCATCTGAACCACTAGGGAAGCCCAAAGAATGTGTAGAACAGAGTAATTCTGGGAGAGCAGAAGAGACCTAATGGGCCAAGGGACCAGGTCCTATAGGGCCTGGTAGCCACCATGAGGACATTGATTTGTACCACTCCATTCTAAACAGGGTGTCTTTGCTAGGTTTCCTGCCCAGAGGTGCTGGCGTCCTCTGACTTACATATTTAAGGGATTGCTCTGGCTCTTGCCTTGAGAATGGACTTTGGCAAGGTGTAGACTCAGACAGAAGCAGTGACCCTTTCAAAGATGCTGTCTTAGTAATCTAGGAAAGGGATGGTGTAGATCACCAGGGGTAGAGAGAAGAGTTTGCATTCTGGATGTAGTATTTTCAGAGTAGAGCCAACAAATCTCCCTGCAGATTGGATGTGAGGTGTGACAGAACAGGGAATCAAGGATGTCTCCAAGGTTTTGGACTGGAACAACTGGGAGGGTGGAGATGCCATCGATCAGTCCAATAGGGAAGTCTGTAGTGGAGTTCTGTGGAGGAAGATCAGGAGCTGTTTTGTGTATGTTAGCTTTGAGATAACTTATTCCATAACCAGGTAATACAAGGGCCTTGGGAGAAAAGAGGTCCATTGGCCAAGAGACTGCAGGGGAAATAGCATCCTCAGGGGAGAGCCAGGTTATAGTTGGAGCAAGAAAAAGGAGGGACCATTCAGAGACAGCTTGTGGATATAGGTGTTACAAAGGATGGACTGGGATTTGCCGAGGGCAGTGTGGGAAAGTGGAGAAGGCAATGGCAATCCACTCCAGTACTCTTGCCTGGAAAATCCCATGGACATAGGAGCCTGGTAGGCTGCAGTCTGTGGGGTCGCTAAGAGTGGGACACGACTGAGCGACTTCACTTTCACTTTTCAGTTTCATGCATTGGAGAGGGAAATGGCACCCCACTCCAGTGTTCTTGCCTGGAGAATCCCAGGGATGGGGGAGCCTGGTGGGCTGCTGTCTATGGGGTCGCACAGAGTCGGACATGACTGAGGAGACTTAGCAGCAGCAGCACCAGCAGTATGGGAAAGGGTTTGGGGATGTAGAAGCTGGGACTCAACAGGGGCCATGCAGAGCTCTGTGGGGGTTAGAGTGAGGAAGATTCCAGATGACCTGAGAATCTGGGCCTCGTTAGGGTGATTGACGTGTACATATGGGGCATAATGGGATTCATCCTAGGGGATTCAAGGCGGAGGTGGTTAGGCTTTGAATGTTAGGGGCTGGGCAGTGGACGATCTGGGGCTCCCTTCTGACCCTGTTGGAGGTGAGTTCAACAGGGGCCATGCAGAGCTCTGTGGGGGTTAGAGTGAGGAAGATTCCAGATGACCTGAGAATCTGGGCCTCGTTAGGGTGATTGACGTGTACATATGGGGCATAATGGGATTCATCCTAGGGGATTCAAGGCGGAGGTGGTTAGGCTTTGAATGTTAGGGGCTGGGCAGTGGACGATCTGGGGCTCCCTTCTGACCCTGTTGGAGGTGAGGAAGTCAGACCAGGATGCTTTCTTTGGACACCTGTTGATGTTGAGCCTCCAGGGATGATGGAATTTGCCCCAAGCTACTGCCCTCTATTGACTCCTGTTTCTGTAGAAGGTAAGGTCTGGGATACTTCAGACCTTATTACCCTGGACTGAGCCATGTAGGGCAGGGAGAAGTCATGTGGGTGTTGCCCTTAAACTATTTGTGATTATTGTGTTAAAACTGAAATAATAGTTTCTTTGTAGTCTAAAATAATGATAACCTAAATTAATCAGTGGCAAAGTCTGTGTCACTGTGGTATTTCTCAGAGGAACTCCTCATAGAAGGACCTTTGTCGATGATGTTCTTCAGGAAGGCCAGGGTTTTCACAAGAACATTATTTTTAAAGGCACTAAACTGGCAGTCAGAAAACTTGAATTCAAGTTCCACTTTTTAATTGTGAATTTTCTAATTGTAAATATAGATCTAATTTTCTAACTGTAAATATGTATCTGTTGAAAATAATCTTTATAACTGAAAATAAACCTACAGAAACAGTCATAGTTTGAGAAACTTTCCTGTTGTGTTTCTCATGTTGTAGTTTAGGTTAAATTAACTGGGAATAAGTGAAGGGAGATTGTAAATACAAGGGCAAAGAGAGAGGAGAAAGTGCCCGGTAACCTCAAGTATCTTTCCTGAGAAGTAGGAGCACAGTTAGCAGTACATCCACGATAGTTCATGACATCACGTGTCACTCTCATCATTGAGAAAAAGATGGTGTGATCTTGGATCTTCTCATGAGAAGGGATCTTGGTAAAGGCATAACAAACCATTTTCTTTTCAGGTTTGAGGAAACCCAACTCAAATTTGCTTCGATGACAAAGAAACTCACTGGTTCCCATAAGGGGAAGCCCAGACATAGGACACATTTTTAATTGTCTTTATCTACTGGCTCCATTCTCCTGATTGTCTGAGCTCTGTGCCTCTCTATGGATCAGCTTCACCCTCATTCTTGTACTGAACTGGATGCAGCTGTTCCAGACACATGACCCATGAACAGTAACATCAGAGAAATACAGAAGCTTCCAGAAATTTCTTCTGAAGAGCATGGTGGGGGCCCGCCAGCATACTTCTTCTCATAACTCATTGGCAAGAATTTTCACCTGCCTAATCGCTGACGCGAGAAAGGCCTGTTTGAAAGGCCTAAGAAGGGAAATTCTGCTAGGTAGATAATCGCCAATGTCTACGTACTCTATTTCTTTCTGCAGGATTTTGCTGAGGATAAGTACCATCTTTTACTCACTGTTTTATTTCTGGCATCTATCATGGTTGCTAGTACATAGTAACAGCTCAATAAACACTGCTGAATAGATAAACTGATAAAAGAGTACCCAGAAAGGTGGCAAATCTGATCTATATTTGTCCTGTAGTTTAAAAAAAGTTCAAATAATCCCTGGTTTTCCTGAAATTAAAAAGGGGAGGCATTTACAAAAGCATCCTGTCCAAAGGAAACAGAGGAAGATACAATCACATAATCAGGACCTCAAATTACATAGGGTTTTGTAATAGACCAGATGTCAACCATTTGAATAACATTTAGCAGTAAACAGGCATCAGGGCTACATTTTTTTTCTTCCATGAACCATTTGGATCCTGAAGCCTGAATTTCACACAATGGAAGCTTCCAGATTTCCAGCCTGCATTAAAAGATTTAGGATAACTTTGAAGACAAGGGGGATGGGCACATGCAATCACAAAATCGCAGATTTTGTGGTTATTGGGATTTGGAATTACAGGGCTCCCCAGCAACTTGACAGAAAGCAATGGGCCACAGATTTTAGAGACTGTCAATGCAAATTTTCTTCTGCTTTCTTCACCATTTATCCAGATCAACATAAATGTTACAAATGACTGGTTTTGGATTCCTGTGAGTGGGAGGGAACAGAATATTCACCCATGCTTTGTAGCAACCTTTTGTACTCCAATGTGCCCAGTATACTACTGCTCGTTTTTAGAGCTTTAGCCGAATTCCTTTCATCAGTGATATCTTGATGTTCCCTGCCACACTCTTTAAGAAGTAAACAGTTCAACAGGTGGGTGTCTCTGGGAGGCACCCTCACTATTTTGTGGCCAAAAAATTCAGCACTTCCTCATTATGGCTGCCTCCTCATCCTGATTCAGAAGAAAACAAACACGCCTGGCCCCGCCTCAGTGACTGCGCACCTGCATTCTGTTTACTGAGGGGAGTGGCAACTGCTCAGAGGCTGCACGTCTGTGGAGCTGGCCCAATGTGTGTGGTTTTCCTCTCGTTTTATAATATTTGAATTTGAATGATTTGAGGTGAGGCATGCTCTTTGGTTCCCCCTAAGTCACACGACATCCTATTTGACTCACACATTCACATTACCTGCTGGGGCTCTTGCACGTCAGACAAAACCACAGAAGGAAATAGGCACTGAGGCTCAGCTTACTTCGTTGAAGGAGGGAAAACACATAGGAAAACACCATCGTAGAACAAATGTATTTTCAATCATCACTTCTAGAACTGCTGAAACCAGTACTGAAGGTGCTGGAAGAAATGGAGAGGATGTGACTACTGCTTAACTTGCATGCTGAACCCAGGCAAGTAGAGGCTGGTACACTCCCCCTGTCCTTGGAATGTACACTTTGACCACTGTTCCCAGAGTGGGGGCGGGGGGATTTTCAAGGTCATAACCCTGAAAGAATAAGGTCTATTGGGACCATCTGAATATGTGACTGAACCCAGGTAGTAAGGTCTGTACATAAACTCAAGATTCTGGTGGGTGGATGAGAAGATACACTTACAGCAGTCATCCATGACAAGCCTCTTATGTAAGTCCCTTGCTTATTTCAAAGCCACCTACCAGCCTGGAGAAGTTGACCCTTCTTCTCTCTCCTCACTTTCCCTTTCTAGGGTCCAGTTTCAGATTTCACTAGGAACTCTCTTGAGGTTTCAAACCGTCAAACTTGTTTATCTTTATATCTACCTATACGTTATAGCACTCTGATTTGGATTGACTTGAAATGCAAAAGAATCTCCTGGGACTATCCCAAGAACATTTATCAAATGTTACAATTTATACAAGCAGTTTATCTCTGTTGTGTCTAATAGAATGTCTAATTTTAGAGAGAAGTGTTTTCTGTATGTGCACAAAGCACTATGGTGTTACTCACTAGGACAGACATTGGTACCATGTGTGTGCATAGTTCTATGTGAATTTAAGACTTGTGAAGAGAATCCACCTGCCACACAGGAGACCCTGGTTTGATTCCTTGTTTGGGAAGATCCCCTGGAGAAGGGATAGGCTACCCACTCCAGTATCCTTGGGCTTCCCTGATGGCTCAGATAGTAGAGAATCCACCTGCAATGCAGGAGACTTGGGTTCAATCCCTGGGCTGGGAAGATCCCCTGGAGGAGGGCATGGCAACCCATTCTAGTATTCTCACCTGGAGAATCCCCATGAACAGAGAAGCCTGGGCTACAGTCCATGGGATCAAAAAGAGTCAACACAGCTGAGCAACTAAGCTCAGCACAGATGTGTCTAACCACCACTACAATCCAAATAAGGAACTATTCCAACATCTCAGCGATTTTCCTCTTGCTACCTGACCCTCCCCCACCACAGCCAAACCTTTGCAACCACTAATCTGTTCCATTTCTGTAAATTCGTCATTTTGAGGTGGTTATATAAGTGGAGTTCTATAGTATGTGACCTTTAAAGGCTGGCTTTTTGCTACTCAACACAATACCCTTGAGATTCACCCAGGTTGTGTGTATGAGCAGTTAGTTCATTCCTTTGTATTACTAAGCACAATTCCCTGGCATGAAGGTGCCACCGTTTGCTGGCTACTTCCATGACAGTTGCTATGAACAATTGTGTAGTGGTTTGTGTGCACATATATTTTCACTTCTCTGGGATAAGTGCAATTGCTAAGTTATAGTATATATTTAGTTTTTAAACGAAATTGCCTAACTGTTTTTCAGGATGGTCATACCATTTTCTTTTTTATACAGTTCATGGAGTTCTCATGGCAAATATACTGGAGTGGTTTGCCATTCCCTCCTCCAGTGGCTCACGTTTTGTCAGAACTCTCCACTATGACCCATCCATCTTGGATGGCCCTGCATGGCATGGCTTATAGCTTCACTGAGTTATGCCAGCCCCTTTGCCACAACAAGGCATTGATCCATGAAGGGGATCCATGAGAGTCCCTTGAACAGCAAGGAGATCAAAACAGTCAATCCTGAAAGGAAATCTACACTGAATATTCATTGGAAGGACTGATGCTGAAGCTGAAGCTCCAGTACCTGGCCACCTGATGAGAAGAGCTGACTCATTGGAAAAGACCCTGATGCTGGGCAAGATGTTGGAATTATATGAGTCAAAGCTATTGAAGGTGGGAGGAGAATGAGAGAATGAGGTGGTTGGCTGGCATCACCAAATCAATGGACATGAGTTTGAGCAAACTGGGAGACAGTGAAGGACAGGGAAGCCTGGTGTGCTGCAGTCCATGGGGTCATGAAGAATTGGACACAACTTGGTAACTGAATAGCAACAACAACAACAAACACTGTTTTCCATTCTCAGCATGCTACTTTTATAAAAAAAAAACCCGAGCATCAAATTTTTAGGAAAGTGATTACTGTAAAGGGTTCTTCAAAGGGGCAAAGTCAATTTATGAGTGTGTCTGTGATCATTCTGTCCGACCACATTATGTTCCCTTTGCAAGGTAAGACATCATAATAGATGGGGAAAATGCTGATCCTAGTGTGTGGTTTACTAGGGACCACAGATACAGAGGCTAAGCTGGATGGACAGGAGCAGGAATGGACATGTCAGGTGTTCAAATGTTGACCTCTCTTTATTAACAAGGACATAATTTGTTCTGACATGCCAGATAATCAAAAGGCACTTAGCCATCAAAGGGTGCTCTACTTCCAAGAGGCTGAAACAATTTTTGAGTTTTATTTTCTTGCCTTGGCCACATTTAGGATTTAGGAGGCAGGTTCTTTTCAGCCAATTTTTTGGTTTTATTTCTATTTATTTATTTTAAACTTTTTATTTTTTATTGGGTTAACAATGTTGTGATAGTTTCAGGTGAACAGCAAAAGGACTGAGTCGTTCATAAACATACATCCATTCTCCTCTAAACTCCTCTCTCATCTAGGCTGCCACATAACACTGAGCAGAGTTCCATGTATTTTACAGTAGGACCGTGTTGGTCATCCATTTCAAATATAGCAGTGTGTACCGGCAACCATAAGTTCATTCTCTAAGTCTGTGAGTCTCTTTCTGTTTTGTAAGTAAGTTAATTCCCATCATTTCTTCTTAGATTCCACATATAAGGGGTATAAGGGGGGATTTCATACTATACTTCTCCTTCTCAGTCTGACTTACTCCACTCAGTATGACAATCACTAGGTCCATCCATGTTGCTACAAATGGCATTATTTCATTCTTTTTTAATTCAGCCTATTTTTTATAGGAGAAAGTGTAAGGAGGAAAGGTTATGGCAGTAAACCTCAGAGACAGTGGTCAGAATCATAGTTTGGTGGGAGGGAAACCATCTGTGGCATCAGGGTCAGTTCAGTCACTTAGTCACGTCCAACTCTTTGTGATCTCAGGGACTGCAGCACACCCAGCTTCCCTGTCCATCATCAAAACCTGGAGTTGCTCAAACTCAAGTCCCTTGAGTCAGTGATGCCATCCAACCATCTCATTCTCTGTTGTTCCCTCTCCTCCCACCTTTAATCTTTGCCAACATCAGGGTCTTTTCCAATGAGTCAGTTCTTGCCATCAGGTGGCCAAAGTATTGGAGCTTCAGCTTCACCATCAGTCCTTCCCATGAATATTCAGGACTGATTTCCTTTAGGATTGATTGGTTTGATCTCTTTGCAGTCCAAGGGAATCTTAAGAGTCTTCTCCAACACCACAGTTCAAAAGCATCAATTCTTCAGTGCTCAGCTTTCTTTATGGTCCAACTCTCACATCCATACATGACAACTGGAAAAACCATAGCTTTGACTATACGGACTTTTGTTGGTAAATAATGTCTCAGTGATTAATGCAAAGAAATAGAGGAAAACAATAGGATGGAAAAAACTAGAGATTTCTTCAAGAAAATTAGAGATACCAAGGGAACATTTCATGCAAAAACGGGCACAATAAAGGACAGAAATGGTCTGGACCTAACAGAAGCAGAAGATGTTAAGAAGAGGAGGCAAGAATACACAGAAGAACTGTACAAAAAAGATCTTCACGACCCAGATAATCGTGATGGTGTGATCACTCATCTAGAGCCAGACATCCTGGAATGTGAAGTCAAGCGGGGCTTAGAAAGCATCACTACGAACAAAGCTAGTGGAGGTGAATAGCTAGTTGAATACTCAAACTACCGCACAGTTGAGCATTACTTTACTAGCGTGTGAGATGAATGCAATTGTGCGGTAGTTTTAGCATTCTTTGGCATTGCCTTTCTTTGGAATTGGAATGAAAACTGACCTTTTCCAGTCCTGTGGCCACTGCTGAGTTTTCCAAATTTGCTGGCATATTGAGTGCAGCACTTTCACAGCATCATCTTCCAGGATTTGAAACAGCTCAACGGGAATTCCATCACCTCCACTAGCTTTGTTCTTAGTGATGCTTTCTAAGG
>SJYX01008152.1:273546-284516 GCA_006410675.1 Oreotragus oreotragus | reverse complement strand
GGGTTGGGAGGGGGGCGGTGGGGGTGCTTTACCATGTGTGGCTAATTAGTTTAATCAGATAATTGGGTAATTCAGATTTCCTCCCTTCTGAGGCTTCCCCATTACCCTAATTAAACAAAGCAGCAGATTTTAACAACAAATCTCTTTCAAAAGTAGAAAGTTCAAAACAGTAAATAAAAGACATGATAGAAACTGACAGCCCATTTCTGTTTACTTGCTGCCAATACTGCTGCAACGGTGATGGCTTTAACTTTTTTTATTCATAATTTGGTTATTTTGTCAAGATTGGACAGAATGTGTTAAGATACTTTTGCTGCTGCTGCTGCTAAGTCTCTTCAGTCGTGTCCGACTCTGTGCGACCCCACAGATGGCAGCGCATCAGGCTCCCCCTTCCCTGGGATTCTCCAAGCAAGAACACTGGAGTGGGTTGCCATTGCCTTCAATGCATGAAAGAGAAAAGTGAAAGTGAAGTCGTTCAGTCGTGCCCAACTCTTCACCACCCCATGGACTGCAGCCTACCAGGCTCCTCCGTCCATGAGATTTTCAAGGCAAGAGTGCTGGAGTGGGGTGCCATTGCCTTCTCTGTGTTAAGATTCTAGGCCCCCTAAATTTTACTTGTGCTGTTCTTATGTTGTCTGGTTATGAATATGCTGAAGTCAGTTGATGAAGTACATAGACTTTTAAGAGTGAGAAAGCCACAGTCCTGGTGGATGGTGACTATCTGCATGGAGTGTAGAAGAAATCCTTTTGAAAATACAATTACACACGTAATTAATAAAGCATACTTATGAATGTTTGAATGGAGTTAAAGCTGGCATCCCAATATAAGTGCAATATTTTTAAATCAAAATTTACTTTGTTATGAAAATGTCACTCACTGAAAATATTTGTATTGGTCTACTTTGACCACTGAAGATTCAGTGCATTTGTTTCAATATTCATAACTTTTTATCACTGGAGAGTCATTTTCAGAACAATATAATTTACATCTAATAGTATCCTGGTAATCAAATATTGAAGTCATTTAATCTTTTAATGTATGTGAACCCTTAATAAATAGGTAATAAAAAGTAATGGGGCTTTGTAGTCAGTGTCCGTTCTGCGAAATTTTCCATCACCAATGGAGAAGAAAATGGCAACCCACTCCAGTGTTCTTGCCTGGAGAATCCCAGGGACGGGGGAGCCTGGTGGGCTGCTGTCTATGGGGTCGCACAGAGTCGGACACGACTGAAGCGACTTAGCAGCAGGAGCAGCAGCATGTTTAGAAAATTATTTTCAAGTAAAGGAAAAAAAAATCACCTGTCTTTTAAGGTGTTATATTTTGGAATGTTTTTTGGTTCTCCATTGAAAGTGAGCTGAAAGCTGATTGGATCTTAACTGGCAGCTCTTTTAAGACCATAAATTCTAAGAGTCAGACATAAAATCAGTAAACAAGAGTTATAGTATCAGTGAAATACAAGTCTGAGAGCCTCTAAGGCAGGATGTGAAATTGACTTAAAAGATACAGCATTAAAACTCAGGATACAAGGTAGATAACCAGGAGGAAAAGAACATTTTCTCTGGCTAAGTACAGGAATATTGGATCACTGACTTAAATTTATCAAAATGCACAAAGAAATACTTTTGTGCCAAGGATCTGACCTGCATATAGTTGTTGGGAACTAAATACTATTCCAACCTAAATAGCATATTGACAAATATTTTTCCTCATTACATTCTTTATAAGGCCATGGGAATAAAGGAAAGTATTATTGTCTCTATTAAGGAATGTTGAATGGAATGATTAGCAATCTAAAATTGTATACATTATCTTTGGGTGTAGAAGGAAATGGCAACCCACTCCATTATTCTTGCCTGGAGAATCCCAGGGACGGAGGAGCCTGGTGGGCAGTCATCTATGGGGTCGCACAGAGTCGGACACGACTGAAGCGATTTAGCAATAGCAGCAGCAGCATCGATAAAGATTAGATGTTAAACTAATGGCAGAAAGTTAAGAATAATGACTGACAGCCTGGGTAATGGTCTGTCTTCATTTTCTTTTAAGAATGAATTTTTTAAGAACCTGCCTGAAGTCCGTGGCAGTGGAAAAGGGGGTGAAAGTGAGGTAATACTGGGGATCTGCCCGGACATATCTGTATTCTTTTTACCAGCTTTGAATCTCCTCCTCTGTCATTGTGCTTTTTTTCCCAATGGTTTCTTGAGAGGACCATTCATTGAGGTCCCAGAGGCTCACTGAAACCTTTCAGAGGTCTGCCCTTGGGCTACTGGATGCTTATACTCTTTGGGGGCTGTACCAGCAAATGACAGGTGTAGAAGTAGGAAAACCCCACCTCCTTGCCTCAGATGGGGACCACTCTGAGCTGTGACTCACCCTCCAAGCTAGCACCACCTCTCTGGACTCTGCCAGACTGCGCCTGGCTGGGCTCCTTCCTCTTCCCTGTCTGGCTTTCTCCTTTCTGTTATCAGTTTCCCCATCTCCTAAATCAGTCCCTTGCCCATAAATCCTCATCTCAGTGTGAGCTTCTGAAAACCAGACCTGATACTGGAGGAACAAAGGGAAGAAAATGAGTTGATTTGCAAGGTCACATGATTTCTTTGAGCAGATTTATTTGTATAGTCACTAACATTTTATTAAATCATCATGTGACCACAAGAATGGAGATCATTTCAAAAGGAAATCACAGTTCAGTGGGTCTGCTTCTTATCCATGAATGTCCTTATAATACCAGGAATGTTACATCTCATTGTTTTCAATATAGTGGAGACTTGAACTATTTTAGTATCAAATAACAGACACATTGCTTCAAGGGGGCAAAAAGAGAATCTATATCTGCTCAAGCATCTGAAAAGCCAAGCAGTCGTGTTTCAGGCACAAGGAAATCAGGTCTAAACATCACCAATAAGGCCTCTCTCAATTCCTAATCCTGATTTTCTTTGTTTTAGTTTCATTCTTGGGCATGTGCTCCCTTATGGAGACAAGGATGACATCATACCAGCTTAGCACCCTCTGGGAAAACAACCCATCTTTCCCAACAGTTCTGATAAAGGGGCTACAGCCCGTTCTCTCTGAAGCCAGTTCTCTCTAAAGTCACTGGTCCATTCCTGGGTCAGTAATTGTGGCCTGGAAAACAGAATGCTCTGATTAGCTAATATGAATCACATGCTCACTTATAGAGGGTTGGTGGGGGTTGGAATCAGCCCATCCAATCACATGGCAAAGGAGGTGGGAGAGAGAGCTCCCTGAAAGAAGACCAGCAACCTACTTATAGGTAGGTGCTGGATGCTGGCCTGGCTAAAACAAATCGCTGTCTCCCACAAGACTGAAAACTATGATGGACTTTAGAGTTCCTTTTTTCTTTTTTTAAAGAGGGGCCAATAAAATGTGCCTTACCTTACTTCACAGGATCAAATTTAATCCCTTGAATGAACTTTAAAAGTTATAAAGGATTTTACAAAGGTGCAGTGAGATCATAAATTATCACTCAGGTCTGTGACTGAGGGACTATGCAGGGAGGTATTATGAAGAGCAAACCATATCCAATTTTCATTCTTTTTTTTTTTTAATTATTATTGGCTGTGCTGAGTCTTCATTGCTCCTCAGGCTTCTCTCTCGTGGCGCTTGGCTTCTCACTGCGGTGGCCTCTCTCATTGCGGGGCACAGGCTTTAGGAGCAGGGGCCTCAGTAGTTGTGGCCCCTGGGCTCTAGAGTACAGCCTCAGCGGTTGTGGCGCACAGGCTTAGTTGCTCCACGGCATGTGGGATCTTCCCAGACCAGGGACTGAACCTGTGTCTCATGCATCGGCAAGTGATTCTTTACCAGCGAGCCACCGGGGAAGCCCTCCAATATACTTCTGAAGGAGTCTGGTGAATATTTCCTTGAGTCTTGCAAAAGGTCAGACTTTGACCGTATGCTGATGACCCCAGCTGGCAATTTTTATAACTTCATGGAAACATGGATGCATTACATAGTTACCTGTCCTTGCCATTCCCGCCAAGAAATACATGTTTTGAGAGCTCTCAAACTCCCACAAAAAGTCACTAAAGAGTTAAAGCCAGTAGCTTAGCTCTCACTTGCTCTCTTTGATAACAGTTTAAGCTTTCAGCATATTATCTACAAAGTGGATACTTTGCTGGGAGATAATGAGAGTAGATGTTGTTACGCTGAGAATTGCTCTTATCCAACTCTACTTACATTTTTAATGGTGGGTCTTTTCTTTGTATGGAGCACCACACTAGGAGAGAACACGGGGAATTTAATTATCAAGTTAAATAATAAACCCTTTAGATTACTTGAATTTCCAAGGGATTCAACAATTCTATTAACTGAGGTATAACTAAGAAAATAAAATCTTCAAATGATTGGAAAACCCTTGTACAAAAGGGAAAAGATTAGAAAACACTCAGTACCCTGGGGCCTAAGTAATATAATTAAAAGCAGCATTTAAAAAAAAGTTTTTTTTTTTTTTTTTTTTTTAAGNTGTTGGGCAAGTTTTAATATGGACTTAAGAGTCAACTTTTTTTTTTTTTTTAAGTGAGGACAATTTGCTATCTTACCTACCAGAGTCAAAGAAAATCCCTTGGAAATGAAAGTTTAAAATTTATAAAAGGTTTGAGAAAGGCAAGGTAATATTATAAGATGTCTTTATTCAGGTCATTTGATTGAGGGACTAGGGAGGAAGGTCTTACTTCAGTGCAAATCCTACCCATTTCCCTTGAAAAAGTAATTGCTCAGTTATTGGGGTTCTACTCTGGAAAGCTCTGCTTCTTTTCTACCAGAACCAGCGTTCTGCCTAATTGTGTGTTGGGAAATGCTTGTTTTCTGTCGCACATGATCATGTACTCTGCTTCTAAGCAAGCTTTACTCATATCTTCTCAGCCTCAGGTGAAACTGGAGAAGCAGAGGGCCTTTTTCTTGACTATGTTACTGCTATTTACTCCCTCAGACACAGAAAAATTACTGACGATTTTTTAGGAGTCATCCGTGAATGCGCCTCCTCCCTCCCCACTGGTCACCACTAGCCTGTCTGCTTGTATCTGCGGGACTCTGCCTGTTCCCTACAGGCACTGCTGACTGTGAGGTGCTCTCATGTTATTATTCTTGTCCTAGTTATCGACTCTCAGGATCTTTCCTTCTTCAGATTCACTGAAATATGCAGGATAGCTGTGCCAGTTACTTACAGCTTAACAAAACACCCCCAAATTTAGTGACTTGAAACAGTATTTTGTTACTTCTCACATTTCTGAGGGTTGACTGAGCAGATCCTCCACTGACCTGACCTGAGCTCATTCATGCAACAGCATTCAGCTTCAGGTCTGTGGGACTTAAAGTCCAGCATGACTGCCTTTGCACACCCGGCAGGTGCTCGCTGTTGGCTGGGGGTGCCTCGGTTCTCCTCTACAGTGTCTCATCCTCCACTTGACTAGATTAGTTTCCTCACTGAGCAGTTTCAAGACATTTTGCAAAAACAAAAAGGCAGAAACTGCAAGGCTTTTTGAGGTTTAGGGGCTAGGACTTACGGAATGGCTCTTTTAGTGGATTCTATTGGTTAAAGCAAGTCATATGGCCAGTTCAAGTTCAGGATGTTGAAAAATAGATTTCAGATCTGAATGGGAGAATCAGCAGTTACTCACTGCGCAAAGGATGCGAAGTGTAAGAGCAAGGAATTTCTGGCCTTTAAACAGTCTCCCTCCACTAGCCTGTCTGCTTGTATCTGCGGGACTCTGCCTGTTCCCTACAGGCACTGCTGACTGTGAGGTGCTCTCATGTTATTATTCTTGTCCTAGTTATCGACTCTCAGGATCTTTCCTTCTTCAGATTCACTGAAATATGCAGGATAGCTGTGCCAGTTACTTACAGCTTAACAAAACACCCCCAAATTTAGTGACTTGAAACAGTATTTTGTTACTTCTCACATTTCTGAGGGTTGACTGAGCAGATCCTCCACTGACCTGACCTGAGCTCATTCATGCAACAGCATTCAGCTTCAGGTCTGTGGGACTTAAAGTCCAGCATGACTGCCTTTGCACACCCGGCAGGTGCTCGCTGTTGGCTGGGGGTGCCTCGGTTCTCCTCTACAGTGTCTCATCCTCCACTTGACTAGATTAGTTTCCTCACTGAGCAGTTTCAAGACATTTTGCAAAAACAAAAAGGCAGAAACTGCAAGGCTTTTTGAGGTTTAGGGGCTAGGACTTACGGAATGGCTCTTTTAGTGGATTCTATTGGTTAAAGCAAGTCATATGGCCAGTTCAAGTTCAGGATGTTGAAAAATAGATTTCAGATCTGAATGGGAGAATCAGCAGTTACTCACTGCGCAAAGGATGCGAAGTGTAAGAGCAAGGAATTTCTGGCCTTTAAACAGTCTCCCCCATTGGCAATCAGACACATTGTCACTATTCTTTAGGTAATCTGGATGTTTTACACCAAAAGCCATTACTGGAATGGTGTGAAAGGATTACTTATAACAGCAACAACAACCAAATTAACACAACCCAAACCTCAATAGAATCTACTTTTAGCAATAGATAAAAATAACAAATTAAATAATAAATAAAATAACATAAAATAGGTTCACAGGTTATTGTATTGGAGGAATATATTGCAGAGTGCTTGTGTAGGATTTTTGCACAAAGATGAAAAATTAAAAGTGTATTCTCTTTTGCAGACTCTTTTCACACCTGATGGAGATTAGGGCAGTCTTACTTAAGCTATGGTCCCTGGACCAGAAGCATCAGCATCAACCAAAACATGGTTAGAAATGCAAATTTTCAGACTCCACTGGGGCCTACTGAGTTAAAGTCTCGAGGATGTTGTCTGGGAATTCGTGTTTTAAAAGGGTTCCGGGGTTATTCTTACGCACATTAAAATTTGAGAAATACTAATTTAAAATAGCTTCCCTGGTGGCCAAGTTGTAAAGAATCTGCCTGCAGTGCAGGAGAGGCAGGAGACTTGAGTTCAATCCCTGTGCTGGAAGATCCCTTGCAGAAGGAAATGGCAACCCACTCCATTAGTCTTGCTTGGGAAATCCCACAGACAGAGGATCTTGGTGGGCTACAGTTCATGGGTTTGCAAAAGAGTTGGACTTAGCAACTAAGCAGCAACAGTTTGAAATAAGATCCCTCTTAAATAAAAGCACTAAATTAGAGATATTTTTCTCAGTCTCCCCTTTTTTTCATATTCAGTTCAGTTCAGTTAAGTTGCTCAGTNACAGAGGATCTTGGTGGGCTACAGTTCATGGGTTTGCAAAAGAGTTGGACTTAGCAACTAAGCAGCAACAGTTTGAAATAAGATCCCTCTTAAATAAAAGCACTAAATTAGAGATATTTTTCTCAGTCTCCCCTTTTTTTCATATTCAGTTCAGTTCAGTTAAGTTGCTCAGTCATGTCCGACTCTTTGTGACCCCATGGACTGCAGCATGCCAGGCTTCCCTGTCCGTCACCAACTCCGGAGTTTACCCAAACTCATGTCCATTGAATTGGTGATGCCATCCAACCACCATCTCGTACTCTGTCATCTTCTTCTCCTTCCACCTTCAGTCTTTCCCAGCGTCAGGATCTTCTCAAATGAGTCAGTTCTTCACATCAGATGACCAAAGTATTGGAGTTTCAGCTTCTGCATCAATCCTTCCAAGGACTGATTTCCTTTAGGATGGACTGGTTGGATCTCCTTGATATCCAAGGGACTCTCAAGAGTCTTCAACACTTTTGAACCACAGTTCAAAAGCTTCAGTTCTTCAGTGCTCGGCTTTCTTTATAGTCCAATTCTCACATCCGTACATGACTACTGGAAAAACTATAGCTTTGTCTAGACAGACATTTGTTGGCAAAGTAATGTCTCTGCTTTTTAATGTGCTCTCTAAGTTGGTCATAACTTTTCTTCCAAGGAGCAAGCATCTTTTAATTTCATGGCTGCAATCACCATCTGCAATGATTTTGGAGCCCCCGCAAAATAAAGTCTGTCACTATTTCCATTGTTTCTCCATCTATTTGCCATGAAGTGATGGGACCAGATGCCATGATCTTAGTTTTCTGTATGTGGAGTTTTAAGCCAACTTTTTCACTCTCCTCTTTTACCTTAATCAAGAGGCTCTTTAGTTCTTTGCTTTCTGCCACAANTTCTAACTGTTGCTTCTTGACCTGCATACAGATTTCTCAGGAGGCAGGTAAGGTGGTCTAGTATTCCCATCTCTTTAAGAATTTTCCACTGTTTGTTGTGATCCACACAGTCAAAGGCTTTAGCATAGTCAATGAAGCAGAGGTAGATGTTTTCCTGGAATTCTTCTTCACTTTCTGCCTTCAGAGTGTTTTATCTGGTTATCTGAGGTTGTTTGTATATCCCCTGGCAGTCTTGATTCCAGCTTGTGCTTCATCCAGTCCAGTATTTCTCATGATGTACTCTGCATATAAGTTAAATAAGCAGGGTGACAATATATAGCCTTGACACTGGAACCAGTCTGTTGTTCCATGTCCAGTTCTAACTATTGCTTCTTGACCCACATAGAGATTTCTCAGGAGGCAGGTCAGGTGGTCTGGTATTCCCATCTCTTGAAGAATTGTCCACAGTTTGTTGTGAACCACACAGTCAAAGGCTTTGGCATAGTCACTGAAGCAGAAATAAATGTTTTTCTGGAACTCTCTTGCTTTTTCGATGATCCCAGTGGATATTGGCAATTTGACCTCTGGTTCCTCTGCCTTTTTAAAAACCAGCTTGAACATCTGGAAGTTCATGGGTCACGTACTGTTGAAGCCTCACTTGGAGAATTTTGAGCATTACTTTACCAACATGTGAGATGAGTGCAATTGTGCAATAGTTTGAACATTCTTTGGCATTGCCTTCCTTTGGAATTGGAATGAAAACTGACTTTTTCCAGTCCTGTGGCCACTGCTGAGTTTTCAAAATTTGTTGGCATATTGAGTGCAGTGCTTTCACAGCATCATCTTTCAGGATTTGAAATAGCTCTACTGGAATTCCATCACCTCCACTAGTTTTGTTCGTAGTGATGCTTCCTAAGGCCCACTTGACTTTGCTTTGTAGGATGTCTGGCTCTAGGTGAGTGATCACAACATCATGGTTATCTGGGTCATGATCATCTGGGTCATGATCTTTTTTGTACAGTTCTTCTGTGTGTTCTTGCCACCTCGTCTAAATATCTTCTGCTTCTAATAGGTCCATACTATTTCTGTCCTTTATTGTGCCCATCTTTGCGTGAAATGTTCCCTTTGTATCTCTAATTTTCTCGTAGAGATCTCTAGTCTTTCCCATTCTATTGTTTTCCTCCATTTTTTTGCATTGATCATTGAGGAAGGCTTTCTTTTTTTTATTTTAATTGGAGGCTAATTACTTTACAATATTGTGATGGTTTTTGCCATACATTCACATGAATCAGCCATGAGTGTACATGTGTTCCTCATCCTGAACCCCCTCCCCATTCCATCCCTCAGGGTCATCCCAGTGCACCACCCCTAAGCACCCTGTTTCATGCATCAAACCTGGACTGGTCATGTATTTCACATATGATAATATACATGCTTTGGTGCTATCCTCTCAAATCATCCCACCCTCACCTTTTCTCACAGAGTCCAAAAGTCTGTTCTTTACATCTGTGTCTCATTTGCTGTCTCACATATAGAGTCATCATTACAATCTTTCTAAATTCCATATATATGTGTTAATATACTGTATTTGTGTTTTTCTTTCTGACTTACTTCTCTCTGTGTAATAGGCTCCAGTTTCATCCACCTCATTAGAACTGATTCAAATGCATTCTTTTTAATAGCTCAGTAATATTCCACTGTGTATATGAACCACAGCTTTCTTATCCATTCGTCTGTTGATGGACATCTAGGTTGCTTCCATGTCCTGGCTATTGTAAACAGTGCTGTGATGAACATTGGGGCACACGTGTCTCTTTCAATTCTGATTTCCTCGGTGTGTATGCACAGCAGTGGGACTGCTTGGTCGTATGACAGTTCTGCTCCTTACCTTGGACAAGATCACCCCTCCTGACCTTGAACGTGGAGTAGCTCCTCTCCATCCTCCTGTGCCTGTGCAGCTGCCACTCCTTGGACGTGGGGTTGCTGCTCTTGGCTCCCACAATGCAGTGAGTGTCCAGGAATCTCCAGCAGAGGCATGGGTCTGAGGAGGCATTGGTCAGTGGTGGCCTAGTGCAGGGTCAGGGGAACTGAGTGCAGCAATGCCTGCATTGGGACCTTTTGAAGGAGGTAATTCACCTAGAGCTAGACATCCTGGAATGTGAAGTCAAGTGGGCCTTAGAAAGCATCACTATGAACAAAGCTAGTGGAGGTGATGGAATTCCAGTTAAGCTATTTCAAATCCTGAAAGATGATGCTGTGAAAGTGCTGCACTCAATATGCCACCAAATTGTAAAACTCAGCAGTGGCCACAGTGCTGGAAAAGGTCGGTTTTCATTCCAATTCCAAAGAAAGGCAATGTCAAAAATTGCTCAAACTACCGCAAAACTGCACTCATTTCACACGCTAATAAAGTAATGCTCAAAATTCTTAAAGGCAGGCTTCAGCAATGTGTGAATCATGAACTTCCAGATGTTCAAGCTGGTTTTAGAAAAGGCAGAGGAACCAGAGATCAAATTGCCAACATCCGCTGGATCATGGAAAAAGCAAGAGAGTTCCAGAAAAACATCTATTTCTGCTTTATTGACTATGCCAAAGCCTTTGACTGTGTGGATCACAATAAACTGTGGAATTCTGAAAGAGATGGGAATACCAGACCACCTGACCTGCCTCTTGAGAAACCTATATGTAGGTCAGGAAGCAACAGTTAGAACTGGACATGGAACAACATACTGATTCCAAATAGGAAAGGGAGTACGTCAAGGCTGTATATTGTCACCCTGCTTATTTAACTTCTATGCAGAGTACATCATGAGAAACGCTGGGCTGGAGGAAGCACAAGCTGGAATCAAGATTGCTGGGAGAAATATCAATAACCTCAG